>JAMKCH010029835.1:0-17476 GCA_023653785.1 Ophioderma brevispina | reverse complement strand
GTTGAATTTAAGCAATCTGACGAGAATTGGCCGAATCGTAAAGTTTTTCAAGATTGAAGATTTTTTTTAATAACTTCTCTATTATTACTTTTGGGGTGTAATGTGCATTTACTTACTGCCATATAGAGCAAGCAGCAGCTCAACGCACTTTGTAACAATTTTGTTTACAAAGTGGGTTGAAGCTGTCCCTTTAGAAAAAAAAAATTAACGTACTTTTTATGTTACAAAGTGATGTGATGGATTGCTGAGGTACATCTCATGTGACGATATTTCAAGTATTTTTTAAGTTGTAAATTGGGTTGAGTTAACCATTTAACTGCAGAAGGGGGCCTGCTAAAGGGTTCATTTTTTGCTTTTCGGTCCGTGTATTTTACCGCTGCGATATATTTTGTTTCTTTTTTGTAATTGTCTATGTTTTCTTGTGCGCTTGCATTGCCGCCAAAAAGAAAAAAAAAAACATAGCGTCGTTTTTGCGTTAATTAGCCCTGGATCTAGGAGCCCCCAGGAAGTGCCCGTGACCACAAGGGGGAAAATCAGAGAGTCTCTCTCACTGTCTATTGCTGATTTTTCATAATGCATACACATAGTTACATTAACAGAGTAATAACCAAAAAAAATCTTGAAGTACAAGCATAATTTTAGATTCAATATATACGCATTTCACTGTAGAAATCTTTTGTAAATACTAGTTCAAACATTTACCTAAAAAATATGACATGTCCAGAATTTTTAAATATTTCCCTATTTTGTTAGTGTGTTTAAGTTATACCTTACTGCCATATAGAACCCCAGGGACCCCCAAAATTTGTTTTCGCGCTGGTCCCGCTTTGCGTGTGGGATTTTTGCGCCAGACATTTTTTGTAATTGTCTGACTTTTCAATGCGCTTCTTTCCATGGCCAAATATTAAAATCGGCCAAGCCTGTAATGGATAATTAAGTTGGGCCCATGGACCCCCCCTTGGCAATAACGAATTCATTTGAGAATATTTTTTTAAAATAAGAATAAGAAACCGAGAACCCAAAGCAATTTTTTTGCTGATAGAAGTTCACCACATACATGTAAGTTGATAATTATTAGTAACAATTAAAATAATTAACCCTTTATGTGCTTATAACAAATCATTTCATCATGTACGTTGCCAACCGTTACTACCTGCGACAAAAAACACAACCCGTAAAAAATACAAGATTCCCTAAACTCGCTGGTTTTTGTGTTAGATATAAGTATTTGTGCTCTTCTAGAATAGATATCAACATAAAATAATTTTCAAAATGTTTGATGTAGCGCAAGGCTCATTGAATTTTCCCTCTTTGTTTGCCAACTTTTTTCGCGTCTTTTGAAAACAATGTTTGCCCCCTACTTTGCACCCATAATAACAAATCCATTTTTTTTTTTTTTTTTTTTTTTTTTTTTAATTTTTTACATGTGGTATAAATTGTGTCGTGCAAACTACTTCCCTCGGGAAAGTGGTTTCACGGAGGCACCACGGGATGAAAACCCCTTGGTTCAAAAGTGTTAACGCACGTTGTAACAATTTTGTTACATAGTGGGTTAAGTGTCCTTTTAAAAAATTGCGCACGTTGTAACAATGTGTTACAAATTGGGTTGCTGTGGTACATCGGCCCCCATTGTGGAAAGAAGGGAAGGTTTAAGTATTTTATAGTTGTAAATTGGGGGTGTGGTTTGAGGGGGTGGTAACACTTAACTGCATAAGGGGATTATTTTTCGCCAATACAAAGCAACTAATTTAAGCTAGACAAATACACAATAGTTAATCTAGATATATTGGCAAGCCAAAAATGGGCCCTAGCAGGCCTCTTTAAACCAATTAAGTGTTAAAACCCTTACCTGGACCCGTGCTTGGCAAATTCATGGCCCTCAAACACCAGGGGCTTCAGGGACAAAAGATTGACAATTCACTGCCTCCCTCGGCACACATGTTTGGACATAGAGGAGCTGATATCGGGTTGCGATTTCATTGATAAACGGTCTCGAGGCGAGACACTCTGGCTAGAAAATCTAAGGCAGACTCCATTTAGAATTGCTATGTCTCGTATAGCTTTGAGTAATGGTTCACTGCATGCGCTAAAACAATGGAAACCGCGAAGCGAATCTGTGTCAGAAGTGACCCAACTCCAGGCAAAGTGTTTATTAAGTAACTCAACCCCTTTAACAACTTTATACGTTTAATACATTTCCATGACGACATACCTCCCACCCACTTTGACCCACATTGTTATTAACAAAAGTGGGTGTTATTTTTTCTTTAAAGGGACACCTCAACCCACTAAGTACTAGTAAAAAAAAAATCGGTACAAAGTTGCGTAAATTTTAGTTTGTTGAAGTTATCCCTTACTGCCATATATCCCTTAAAACCCTAATTGCCATTTTGCACTTTTCAAAAATCACTGAGCGGGCCCTTGCCTCGTTGTTTACAGGGGAAGATTTTGTAACTCCTTATCGACAACACTAAATCCGCTACTTCCCTTTTGGTGTGATTCGCCTGGTTTCTAGTCATTTTTCCTTTGGGGATGTAAGGATATACTTCTCCATTGTGTTACTACTGTAGGAAAGTTTATTTACTGCCATATAGAACAGCAGCAACTTAACGCACTTTGAACCATTTTGTTACACTGTAAATTGGAGTAAAAACAAAGGAGGGTTAAAAAAGTTGTTAAAAAAGTTTGAGCATTATTTACTCTTTGGGGGAGTAAAACATTGAACGGCCGTTGGATCCAGAGGCCAACTTTTACTCAACTTTTTAATCTTTTGACCTCTTTTGAACCTGAAAGCCGAGTAAATTTTAACCCCCGGGGATTAAAATTTGCGTGCACGCGTCATCGAGGTCTTCACGTACATTTGAAAATGGGGAATGCCGTAGTCCGAAGGATCTGCTCACACTGCACTGTCACTAGGGGTTTAGAAAAGTTTAGCAACCAACGTTTTTTGAGCGAGGGTAGCCTACGGGCTACCAGCTCTATTCGCTTGGGTTTTGAACCTACTTTCAAATCGCATTGTTTGGCAGCCAGAAAATATTTTTGCCGTTTATATGCTCTAAAATCTACATGTATATAGTTTTATGAAATTTTGTGCAATTTACGTCTATGGATATGTACTCAATACTATCGGCCCATCGAAAACATGCACGTACATTTACAAAAGATATTAATGTTCAAAAGAGTAGAAATACAAGCATCCATGTCCACAACTGCTTACCGTCGTGAGTGGTTTTCACTACAAACACGACGGGTAACACTAAAAATAAAAACAGGAATATAGAAGGCGTAACAGGCAACGGGGGAGTGCGGCCAAGAAATCCCAAATTTAGACATCGCCATTGGCTATAAAACACGTAAAACTAATATTTGACGAAAAATTATTAAATTAAGTATATGTTTTCAAGGACTATTTTGTATATTGTATTTTTTTTACAGTGATTTGCTGGTTAACATCGATTTTAAAATCGTTATGAGTGCAATTGAATTAACGGGTGCTTTAAAGGGGCTGCCCTAATAAGGAAATAAGGTTTTCATCTTGATAAATCGGCCTTCCCCCAAAACCCCATCTGTAAGTTTCGCACCAATAAGTTCAATCCATTTTGGCTGTGAGAGCAAAAACGCGTGGGAAAAAAAAAAATTTTTTTAAGCCCCAGTACGAGTACTGTGTACAATTAAGCTTGTCGACCACATTTTCGCTCATACTTTGTTGCAACCACTTTTCGGTAAAATCTGGGGCTTCTGGAAACGAGGCCTATTAGCGATCCGGGCCATGGACCTTTAACTTTGGCCCACATGCCGCAAGTCGTGGGTGATATTATCTGTGGCGATAATAGATAAATAAAAATCCTTAAAAAGTAAGGGCGTACGTGAAGAGGAAATATCCTTTAATTGGTATGTGAAGATATTAGTAAGATGATTGCTTTATTTTGTAATACTTGATCCACAACGGTTCAGATGAATATAAAAAAAATCCTATTTCTTTTAGGTAAATTAAGGGTACTATGCTGTGGATCACGAATGCCCATTTAAAAAATTGACCGGAGGAGGATTTTTTTAGATACGATTTCTCTACAAATTCACTGGATCAGTTTGTAGACCCCTACCGAGAACTTTCGAAGGTTTTATTGGACAAAAAGGTGCACAGAAAACCGCAACCTTGTTTTGAACTGGCTTGCTATCGTGAATTGTTTCCATATGAAAACCTGCTTTGACTTTCTGTCGTGGCACAACATAAACTACTATAATGATCACTCTTTAGTTACATAAAACGGCTTTTCGGCTTATTCACTTCAGGTGCGTCTCTATACATTGTAAGCATTTCAACATGTAAAAAAAACGGGTTCGAGAAAATTGGGGCGCTTTTCTTTCTGATCTCCTCATGTCTCTTAAGAATTTTTCATTTTGATGTTAGGAATAAAACGTTTCAAAATCTTTCACTATCCAAACGGTTGGACTGATTTATTGTGCTTTTAATGTAAGGGAGGCTTAGAGGAAACATGAATGGGTCGGATTTTGATTGGATCAGCCACCTTTAATGAGGTTCTTAACTTTTTGCTGCATGCGTAGTACTGTTTATTGATCATGACTGAAAATACGAACTCATCTTTACTATTATATTTAGGGACATGGTTGAAAGTGCATTGCATGTAATTATTTACATATTTACAGGAGGCAGCAGTTTTATGGTTGCAACAATGACTGCAGTCAAGTATAGATGTAACTACGTGGTCACCCAGTTTTCTTGTTTACTTGGTCGTGACAAAATTTGAAAGCAACTTTGTCCTGTGTGTGTGACCTTTGACCTCAGATTGTCTTGCTCAGGTTAGCGGTCCTTTCGGCATTTTATACGGATGTTTATGAAAATTGACCTCCTGCAGATGACATTTGATTTTTTGGTCCACCTGAAACCCTGATAATAACCTTCAGGGGTGGTTCTACTGTATGGCCAAAAATCAGCTCAATAGGTCCAAGTGCGTCAAAACAGCAAGTCGGACAGACAGATCTAATCTTTAGTAGTCTAGTGCATTACCCGTGTGTGACCTTTCCCAGATGCCGTGTGCACCTTTGATCTATTTGGTAGTATAGATAGATTTGCAATTGCACACTTCTTATAAAATGTGATATTACGATTCAATACTGTGGAAGACAGGTAAGATGTCATGCAGTAGAAATGTTCTTAAGTTTGTATATGAATTGAAACATAGGGCAATGGCGTGGATGAACATTTTTGACAACATTTGAAAAATATAAGTCCTTTGGGTGGCAGAAGTAAAATTTAAGAAAATAAATGAAGTCATTGGGTGACATGTTGCTGAACGTGGGAGCGTTACATTTTGGGAAGGGCTTTATAATATTAAAACAAAAATCTATGATCCGTTGGTACGTTGTCCGCATCAGTAAAATACTTTACGGTCCGTCGGCATGCAAAAATCCGGAATTGCGTCTTCCAGGTCTGCTGGTGAGTCGGCAGTGGTCAATCTTGTGGTGGGTAAAGTATCGCGTTGACTTGTTTTCCCCGAATAAGGTGTATTATATTCCATAGTATGTTGATTGTCAACATTTTTCCCCTTTAAAAATCGTAATGTAAGATGGATTACGCCCCTATCACTCTGTGTTAATATTTACGTTCTGTAGGCCTCGGCTAAGTATGTGCACAAAGTCACTTAAGTCAAAACTTGCAAAACTCCCACAAAATGTCCATCTTATTTCTCCCTTTCCCCTTACCTTTTACATGGATATTTCCCCTTGACTTACGCCTCGTCTCCATTTTTTAAGGAATTTTCGTTAGGTAAAAATTAATCCGTTTTATGTAGTGTCAACCGGAAGTTGAAGTTGAAGAACGTCAGGTCTGTCAAATTCAATATAAACATTCAAATCCTAGGGATCCCAACAGTCCGGGCCACAGTCATCACACACACTGCCACAGCCATTGCAATTGAGTGTACACGAATTTTCAATTTTTCATGAAGATGCCTTCTATCTGCTAACAAATTCCTTGCATGTGTTCTCCTTTCAATAGAACATGGAATTATTGCGGGGGATATTGTGATAATTATAATAAAATTATTAATTATATGGAAGATGAAAGAGAAAATGAGGTGACAAATGTTGTTTCCCTCCCCACGCTCAATCAATGCCATGGATTTCATTGACAGCGATTCGTGTCCACAGATCGACTCGTGTTCATGCGATTCTGTTGGATATACAGACGAACGTTTGATGGAGTAATGGCAGTGTGTGTGTGGGAAAGAATTTAGTATCTGCACAGGCTACGATTCGGCAACCGTTAACGGAATAACCGCATGTTTAAGTCCGAAACTTTAAGTGTGGCAGGATACTAAAATTCTCCCACAAAGGGCGTCGAGTGTGCAACGCGAACGGCGAGTTTTGGGAATTTGTAACGGCAATGACGGTGAGTTTTGGTTTGCATTTTGTAACGCGCTGACGGCGAGAGATTGCAAGTTCGTAACGCGATGACGTAAAGTTTGCAATTCCGTACTGATGACGGCGAGTTTGGCAAGTTTGCACACGAAGACGGCGAATGTTGCAAGTTCCTAACGCGATAACGGCGATTTGCAAGTTTTTCAATTGCGAAGACGGCGAGAGTTTGCAAGCCTGTAATGCGATGACGGCGAGAGTTTGCAAGTTCGTAACGCGAAGACAGCCGAGAGTTTTGTCAAGTTCGTAATGTGATAGGCGAGTTTGATAGTTTGCAACACAAAGACGGCGAGATGTTTGCCAGTTCGTAACGGGAATGACGGCAAGTTTGCAACGCAAGACGGCGAGAGTTTGCAAGTTCGTACGTGGATACTGAAAGTTTGCACGGTAGATGGGGAGAGTCGCAGTTCTACGCTGAGACGGCAGATAGTTTGCATTTTCCGGAACATTTTTTGCCGGGTAAATTTTGCAACTTGGTAACGCGATAACTGGCGATTTGCAAGTTTGCAACACTAAGACGGCGAGAGTTTGCATGTTGGTAATGTGATGACGGCAGTTTTTTTTTCACAAACTGCAACTCGCCCTCGGTCGTGGTTACACCTTGTAAACCACCGTCATTCGTGTTACAAACTTGCAAACTCGCCGTCCACCCTCGTTACAACTCTCGCCACTTGCAGTCAAAACTCGACGTTTGTATGTCCGCTCTAGCGTGCTATCATGCATACTTTCATGTGCACACAGGGACCATTGGGAACGATTATGTGGTTGCCACCACCCTATGAATTCCGGCACCTTATGCATGTTGAAAGGTGCGGCAGAATACTGAATTTAATCCGACGTTGGTGTGAACAGAAAATGGCGTCGGATGCAAATTCGTCTGAGGTTAGTCATGTTGGTAAAGGAACTTCTACGCGTAACGAAGCGTCAACGGAGCGGGTCCAAACGAAAACCGCCGTCAATTCCGAGTTGCTCGATATTAGGGTTGCAATGGCAACTATCTTCATGTGTCGAAAATCAAATTTACATGGCATTCTGCGAGAATCCCGCGAGCAATCGCATTCTGTGATTATCATCGTCAAATTTGCATCCTTGATGACCCAGCCATATATTATACAGCATCACCTGGGGGGGGTGGGGGATGAACAATCAAACTGGGCGGAATGGGGAAGTTTCTGTTCATGCCATCCCAGGTTCGAACCTATGCCTAGGGCCATAGGTGGAAAAAATCAAAATTTCATATACGATGAATTTCGAAGATAAATTGTAATGGTTCAAACACGCAAAATCCGAGTCCTTGAAATTTACTAGAGTTGTTTTCAAAAACGCCACAGAAATTCATACAAAAACGACACGACAACATCTTTACCCTTCAACCCCAAAAAAAAAAAAAAACGGTTTGGTTACAAACAATCCAAACATTTGATTAATTTTTATCACATTCAAGGTACGGTCACATTTCGTGCCAGTCTGATATGCCGCCTGCTACACATAATCCCTAGAGTTTGTTTAGTGGTGTGCTTCCAAAACTTTTTTTGGTTGAGTAACATTGCCTGTATCTCACTGTGTATTCTATATTGTCACGCATGTAGAGCAGGTGGAGACTGAGGTCTCTTTCCATATAAAGGCTAATTTTGATTTACCAAGCCCAGTCAGTGAATGAACCGTTATCATGATAGTGTGCTGAAGTATGCAGAAAGCACAGGGCAACCTCAACTGGAAGAGTGATTTAGGATGAATAATGTGACAGGGAATCTGACCGAAATAAGCGTATGAAGGTAGGTAATGTCTTGTTTTATTTTTTATGCCAGTTCATTTTTTGCAACATATCTGCATGTACCATCACTCTATTGCCTGCCAAGCCATGCAATTGTGTTCCTTATTTCACCCAGTTGTGCATGAAGTGTACATGCAGACCAAAAGCACGATGTATTTTTAAAAAAATCATGGGAAGCTCTGGGCTTACAGCTAATAATAACAAGCAATTCCAAATGCATTACAAATCGGCATGACTTTGCGGCGACGGTGATAACCACGTTCGTAATAAATAGTTTTACTCATATCCTCTAAAACAGAATCAATTTCAGGTAGAAAATCAAGGATTTATGACAAAATAATTACCGTGAGCTTTCTTGGATGGAAGATGTTAACAAATTTCATGAGGTGAAGTTGGAAAATGATGCTGTCTTGATTGGGTTCCAACTCCTCTCCAACTCTGTTGTATAACCCGGGTGGTTGCCGATGGGGTGGCAATGGGAATTCCCCCCCCAATTTTTCTTTCCTCCCCCAGGTTGTTCCCCCTCCCCGATGGAAAGCAAAATGACAGATATTTGGGGCCAAATTATCGATTTAGAGCCAATAATCACAAATATAGGCCAAGTGAACCGATTTGGGGCCAAAAATAATTAACCACATTTTGGGGATCAAAATCACGATTTTGGGGGCCAATTGGTTTAAATCTTCAAGTTTTGGATATTTTGCCTCCCAGAATTAAACTTTTTTTTTTCCAAAAAACAAGTTCACTTTGTCCCTACCATTTTTCCCCTCACAGAAAATGCCTGGCGGCCACCAGCTGTCTGAACTTGTTCCATTATTATTAAGATTGCATGAGCCAAACATTGTTAACTGACTCTACTTCATGTCATTGGTACATAGTGTTGTAGCCATTGCGCATCTGTATACCTAAGGTTACAAAAAGAAAAACCACACTCCAAGAAAATACAAACATTTTTTTTTAAATAAATGAAATAAGTTCTATTTTTGTTTGTCATTTCATGAAACTAATGGTGAGCGAAATTGTAAATAAATACGCCATTGGAAACTGACAACTCTCCACTGTCTCCTATGCCAGTCAGGCATCGATTTTTTGTAGTGGAGAACCTAGAAGAGCTTGGTAGCGACAAATCAACTGGCGGCAAGCCTTGAATAAACGGGCAAGGGGCAATTTACCCCTGCTAAAAAGGCAAAAGCCCCGGTTCTGAAACGAAACTGTGTTACATTTGTAGAGACCAGGGGCAATAAAATGTTAAACACCAAATTGCTCCTGGAGGATCTGACATTCCTTTTTCAAGCCCTGAACTGGCTCCAGTGTTTTTTTTGCACAAGAAGGTCTCTTTCAATATCACAAATGTGTGCCCGGTTTGAGATGGTCCCCTACAATCGCACATTCTGAGACCATTCTGTCTGGAGCTGATTACGGGGGTGGTGATCTTTGTATTTTTTTTGCTTCTTGGTGATCACAACATTCGACGAGGATATACGTTATGCATCGTGCAAATACAAGTTCGTCTTGCAGTATTTTACCCTATTCGTCCGAGGTCATTGAAAAGCAATCAAGTTGCTCAGGAACTATTGAGTCTAATTGACTCTCTCGTCAAACCGTCACGAACTATTATTTTACCGTGCAATATTTCTCTCGGCCCGCCTTCCCGCAAAACTCCCCATTGATTGGCTTCTTATTGACTTTTCGGCGTTTTCCCAGCAGAAAGACGTTGAAAAACCAATTGCTTTATATTGCACTTGAGACGTCCACCCGGGCTACACACAAATTTACCGTGCCATCTTGTCTCCCACACCATGTACCACCTCCCACCCGAAGTCCCACAGGTTTCCCCGATCGACTTACGTTGGGCCCCCAAATTTAAGCAGAGATGTTTCAAGGTCAAATTTGCACACCCGAAGTAAGCCTACAGTCGCCGGTCATTGCTTTTGAATTGACTTTAGAACCGGTTTCTTGGCAGAAGAAACGTTGAAAATCAAGTTGCTTTTCGCAAGTTATTCCTCTGCGGAGAAAATGTCCGACAGTCATTGAAAAGCAACAAATTACCGACTCTAATTGACTCTCGACATAGGAGACACCTATGTGTTCCTTCCTATTGACCCGGCCGTTTTAGGCTAGTACTTTTAGTATTTGGGACCTAATTTTTGTACGGTAGTTAGAAAAGTGTATTTTATAGTTGCAATATACATTGGTTAAATTATAAAACCATTTTGGTCATGCATTACAGTGTTTCACAAAACAGAGTGCTCATTTCAAAAGCTCTGACACCAGAATTTGTGAAATTTGTAAATATTTAAAAAGGGGCAATTTCATGGTCCACAGCTTTGCCCACCCCCCCCACTTAACTAAAAAATTGAGATTTTTATATCATCTGACTGTCAACATTAAAATCCATGTTTACTTAATCGTACGTGCAAATTGGGTCATATCTGTAAAAAATTCCGAAAGTTTTTGTATTGTCTCCTTAACGGACAGAAATTACATGCGATAGTGGGTCTATGGTACTGAAAGAAACAAGCATTTTCCTCATAAGCATTAAACTGTCAAGGTTGGGATCGTCCAAAAAGTTGTGAATAGTGAGATTCGGCCTGAAAAATTAAATAGTGAGGACACTTCTGAATTTCTTTACATGCTTCCTTTAAAAAGGGCATTTTTTGTGATTCCATCACCTCCTGTTTTATTAATTGTTCGCTAATATCGTTGGAAAATGTCTTCACAACTTTTTAGTTGATCCTCCTCCGACCTTGCGGTTTGTGTTATGAGCAATGCTTGTTTCCCCCGGTCCCCTAGCCACTGTGCTATAATCTGTCCGTTTACGGACGAAAATACAAAATTGCAAATTTCTTACAGTACGACCAAATTTGCTAGTTAGGTACACAGTGGTTATGATGTTGATATTCAGCAATAAAAAATCGCAACGTTTTCGGTAGTCGGGGGAATGAAGGGTGTGGATCACGAAATGCCCCAACAATGATATCTATCTTGAAAATTGCAGCCATTTTAGGCACATCCAACTTTTTGAGGGGCCAAGTTCGGTATGTGGCCCACTGGTCATTAATTCTAAGCAATCCGCAATTCCAGGCAGTAGGTTTTGGGGGTAATTAATCACATCCTGAAAATAACATGTTTCTAACTTTACAGTTTGTAATTCTGCTGAACATAGATCCAGGGGCAATTTCAAGAGATTTCAAAACTTTTTGAGTACTTTGACAATTGACACTATGGTCATCATACATTGCTCTTACTGCAGAGAGCACTTTCGACAGCAGCATAAAATACGGAATAAAGCACATGTCGCCCTTGTGTGTTTTTCTGTAACGACTGCAAATTCATCAGGGTCACAATTGCCCCAAGCTAAAGCTAGCCACATCAATTTAAAATTCACTTTTAAGAAGACATTTGGCGTGGACAATATTTATGCATCACGTAAATCCGAGTTCGCCGTGTTGAAAACCAGTAACCAAAATTTGTTGACCTGTGCATTTTCAATGGAGCACTCTTGGATACACATTGGTGGCATGTTTATTTGATATAGGTTAAACTTCTGAGTAAATCATATAGGCCTCTTTACCAGATTATTTGCATTGTCATTTGTGATGTTGCAAACGTAATCTGCTTTTTTATGTGGTAAAGCGGCCCTCATATACAAAATGTCCTTTATGAATAAAATTTAAAATTAAAAAACATTTACAAGTCAGACATTGAGCCAAGTGCTATAAATACCATTCACAATTCAGACCAAACCAATAAAAACTAACAAAAAAGTGTCAGATCAAGGTCCAACTTGGCCTGCACTTGGATAATGTGCATTTTCCCCCGGCACTCTGATTTTGCAGCACTTTCCATTCTTTTGGTCTAGGATATGTTGAGTTTTTGTGAAGTCCAAATGCATTATACACTGGGGCTTTGCTATATGAGTTATACAATTCTTACAAATGCATCCAATAAAAGGGTTCAATAAATAATTCCAACTGCAAATTGCTCGGTATCCTGTGCATGTCATTCAGTGGTATTTTATTTCAAAACAAGAACTCCTGCCGGTTTTAACCAAAAAGTGACCCCATGCAGAAGTAAACGTACTCAACCTGGTTGAGTACAATTGTTTTTGCCTGCTGTTGATTTCAAAGATTACTCAATAGATTAGTAATGTTTTACTCAACAGATGAGTAATTTTTTACTCAACCGTAAAATTATTAAAGTTTACCCTGCTGTTGGAAGGAAAAAGGGAACCAACCCTTCCTGGTTGATTAAACCTTTAATCAGCAGGGTTGATTAATCTTTTAATCAGCAGGGTTAGTAAAATTTTACTCTCCACTTTTTGATTAAAATTTTTACTCCACTGTTTGAGTAAAATTTTACACTTTAGAGGAGTAAAAGCTTTCGTCTATCAGTTAGTAAAGTTTTTTAATCACTGTAATGGTTGTTCCTTTTTAAACATCCAAACGATTAAAATGTTACCACTAGAAAGTAACAATATTTAAGATTTACAAAGTGGGTTGAAGATGTCCCTAAAAAGAGATACTCACTTTGTAACATTTTGTTTACAAAGTGGGTTATTGAGGTAATAAATCGGCATGGGAAGATATTTGAAGTATTTTAAGTTTGTAAATTGGGCTGAGTTAACACTTAACGGATAAGGGGGTCTGCTAGGGGCCTTGTTTTCTCTTTTCGGTCCGAGTATTTTAACGCTGCAACAACTTAATATAATTATTTTAATTCAATTCTGATTTTCATATCGACATGAAGTAAGTAACATGCAAAAAATCTCACGATAGTTACCATAATATCAGCATAGCGCGGGTCACTGTAAAAAACTTTTGTAAAATAAACACGTTAACAAAACAGTATATTAAAAATATGAAGATTGCATGAGATGTTTATATTTGCTTTAATACGTTCAATATAGTTTCATTCTTTACCATTAGCAAACAATCAACACAAGTATAGGTGAATCAACGCCCGTAAATATTGCACACCTAAGCAAGTATTTCGCTGATATCGACACATATTGAAATTAATAGTTTTTCCCTAGCTTTTTACTGAATCTTTTTTCATTTTGTATTTCGTATTGTGGCATGTCTTTGAAGCTTCTACCGTTTGGTGGATTTCATCTAATAATCCGTTTGGGTGTTATAATGCATGGACTTAGGGACCCCTTATGCACTAACGGAAGTGAAAACCACTTATGCAGTAAAGTGGACGAGTTGGTATAGGTTTAATTAAAGAAAGTCTGACGAATAATGTCCTATTAAATCGCAAGATCTGTCAAAATTTCAAGATTTTTAAAAACACTTTTCTATTGTGTTAGTGTGTTGATATTATCTCTTACTGCCAAATAAAGAAGCCGTTTCCACATCATCTTTACCCCTCTTTTTGCTTTCTAATTCCGGCGGCAGCTTAATGCAATTTGTAACAATTTTGTTACACAGTGAGTTGACGTTGTCCCTTTTACAAATTCAACGCACTGTGTAAAATGTTTTGTTACAAAGTGGTTGCCTGAAGTATTTCGGCTTGAGGAAGATATTAAAAGAATTTTTAAGTGTAAAGTGGGTGCTGAGTTACACTAACTGCATAAGAAGCCTCCAAGGGGACGATTTTTGTTTGTTTTTTTCCGTTCCGCGTTTTATTTTTAACGCGGCATTATATTTGGTTTATATTTGTTTAATTTGTCTGTCTTTTGCGCCTGGCATTGAATAAAAAAAATCAAATCCATAGCGTGCAGGTCTGCGTTAATTAGAATGGGTCCCAAGGAGCCCCACCAGGAAATGCATGAACTATAATAATAGAGATTTCTTAAGCAACTAGTAACTTAAAGGAAATCAAAACAATCGGAACAATTTGGAAAGTATAGCAGCCATGGTGCCCTAATATTTAATATTCATCATAATCGGAGTTCATTGTAGAAACATTTTAAATACATGGTAACAAAATTCCTACAAATATTAAATGAAATTGTTTTTACATACTTTCATGTGTGTTAATGGTTGGAGTTATCGTTACTTACTTACTTAAAACTTTTAAGAGCACTTTGTAAAAATGTGTTACAAGTGAGTTGCTAAAATTATAATCGTTAAGGAAGTTATTTTTTTTTGGTTAGTAAAGGGCGCCGAAATGGTTGGGCGATTGATTGGGGGCAACATTGAAAGGGGGAGGTATTAATGGGACCAAATTGGTCATATAATTCGTTACAGCAGCATAAGCAGCTTAATTAACGCGCTTTGTACCAATTTTATTACATAGGACGTTGGAATGTGCCCTTTTAAAAACGTACTTAATGACTTTGTAACCATTTTGTACAAAGGTGGACTATGAAGTTATATGGTCAGGGTAGATATATTAAAGTATCGGTAAGTGGACTTGAAATAAGGTAGGACGAGTTGTTATGGGTTAAGTTGAAGCATGCCTGACGAACATAGTCCTAAATTAAAGTTTTATTCAAGATTCAATATATTGTATATCTCTCGAATTTGTTACAGGGGCACGTCGCGCATAGAGCAGCGTAGAGCTTAATAAACTTTGCAACTATTCGTAACAAAAGTGGGTTGCTGAAGGTCTACGTCTTGGAAAGATATTTTAAAATATTTGAAATTATAGAGTGGGCTAAATGAAGGTGGCGAAATGATATTGGGGCCAAATGGTCTGGGGTGACGTTGCCATGAGGGAAGTTATAATGGGAACGTCATTAATAAGGCAAATTGGCAAGAGGCGATTCGAATGGGCGTGTTAATAATGGGCGAGTTGGTATGGTGATTGAGATGGGCCGAGTGAAATTGGGAGAGTTTAATTGTGGCGATTTTGATCTGGACAAGTTAGTAAATGGGCGAGTGAAATGGGACGATGTTTGATAAGAGGCCCCATTTCGTAATGGGGCGCCGCGCGAAGTAGTAATATTGCAGAGTGTCTCGGGCTTAGTTGATATGGCGATGGGGCGAGTTGAAAGGGGGCGGGCTAAGGCGATATGGGCTGAGTTAACTGTGGGGCGAGTTGTTAATGGGGGAGTTTGTATGGAGCTGAGTTGATATGGGATGAGTTAATTACGTTTTTTTACTGGAACGAATTGGTATGGGGCGATTTGCTATGGAGGAGTTGGTATTGGGCGAGTTGTGCGGGGCAAGTTAGTGTCTTTAAGGACATCTTTGAAGATTTCTTCAAAAAGATTTTGTTACAAAGTTGCGTACGAAGTTGTCTTTTTTTTTGTTTGGTCAAAATAAGAGCTTAACGGGGTTTTCGATAAACAAGTTCGGGGGAGTAATGTTTTTTTAAATGAAAAATCTTTGAAAAATTTAATCACTTTTTAATTTTGTTATGAAGTGCATCGAAAAGTTGTCCTTTTTGTTCTGTCCCAATAGGGATTAACGCAGTTTCGTAACAATTTTGTTACAAAGTTGGTTTTTGTTATGAAGTGCGTGCCAAACACGTTGCGAGCAGCAAGAAGGAATACATAGGCCGATTCACCTTACGCTAAAACCCAACCCGTGCCCTAACCCTTAAGCGACGGTGGAGGTATTTCGCGTTATGGAGGTGATTATTTGCGAAACAGATTTTGTTGGTAGATTTCTACTGAAATATTTGAGTTTTAACTTGTGCAATTGTTCTTCAGTCATAATACCTTTTATTTAACCGATTTTGTTTCACGAGGGGTACCGTTGAGTAGTTATTAGTGCTTATGAAATCTGTTTCGCCAATATCAGGCCTATATAGGAGTTGAGCATTTGCGAAACAGATTTTGTTGGTTGTTCCTACTGAAAGAGTTGATGTTTGACTTCTGCAATGCTTCTGCTTCGTCAAACCCCTTTCATTTAAAAACGAGGTTTGCACGAGGGTAAGGTGATGTAGGTTCTTTAGTGTTATGAAATCGTTTTCGCAAAATATTCAGGTCCTATATAGAGGTGAGATTTTGCGAAACAGAATTTTGTTGGTAGAATTTCTATGAAAATGTGATGTTTTGACACGTTTGCTTTTGCAACGCTTTGTCTTCGTCAAAATCCTTTCAGTTAAACGATCGTTTGCACGGGGTTAACAGTTGATTGTTAGTTATTAGTGCTTATGAAAATCTTGCTTTCGCACCGGCTCAATTGATAAGGTACTATAATAGGCTACAGAGTGCCTGATTTTGAGGATTAAAAACAGATTTTTTGGAGGGTTGTAAGAGTTTAAATATAACCTGAACTATTGATGTTTTGACCGGAGTTTGACTTTTGCAAAAGTGCTTGTTTTCTTCGTACAAATCCCTTTCATTTAAATAAAACGATTGTTTGACGAGGGTACAGGTGATGTAGTTATTTTGTGCTTATGAATCTGTTTCGCAAAATATAAGGTTACGATATAGGAGGTGATATTTTGGCAGGAAAAAACAGATTTGTTGCGTTAGATTTCTACTGAACTTGATGGTTTGACAGTTGCTTTTTGCATGCCTCTTCTTCGGTAAAATCCCTTTCATTTTAAACGATGGTTTGCACTAGGGCAGAGTTGATGTAGTTATTTAGTGCTTATGAAGTCTGTTTCGCAAAATCAGGTTCCTTATAGGGGTGATATTTTTGCGACGAAACAGATTTTGTTGGTAGATTTCCTACTGAACATTTGATGTTTGACAGTCAGTCTGACTTTTGCAATGTTCTTCTTCAAATCCCTTTCATTTAAACGATTGTTTGCACGAGGGTACAGTTTTATGTAATTATTTAGTGCTATGAAATCTGTTTCGCAAAATCTCAGGTTCTATATAGGAGGTGATATTTGCGAAACAGATTTTGTTGGTAGATTTTATGGAAAAGTTTTTACATAAAAAGTAAAAAATATATAAATATTTGGATTCCTAAGAATTGTATATTTCAAACAAGAAAGTTGTATTACAGAGTTCCAATCAAAACACCATGTCGCAAATAAAAATAGTGTATGTCCATGTAATTGTTTCCCTGTTCAGACGCAAATTGCATTGAAGCATATAGAATTAATAAAAATATAGCACCATAATGGATTGGAAATAGACAAACATTGAAAATAGATTGATTAACTTTGGCATCATAAAAATAATGATTTAGTATGTCGCACACCTAGGTGAAAAACATCCTTACCACGTACAGTATCATGATAATTCAGCCGTGGTTACAGACGAGAAAAATTAGCTGAATTTGCCTAAATATATATTTCTTGTTAGTCGTCATAGAAGGCGAGGCTTATTACTGCAATCAGGTATGTCTATTAAAATCGGCAAGGACGTAAAGATTTAAATTTACAGCCCCAAAAACAAGGTTATGGTTATAG
>JAMKCH010029834.1:0-98356 GCA_023653785.1 Ophioderma brevispina | reverse complement strand
ACGGAAGGGGGGGGAAGACAAAAACACTCAACAAAGCAGCGAGGCCCCCGCCCCCACCCTGGCTCCGCGCCTGTATATGGACTGTTTCCCTTCTCAAAGTAGCGTCATTATTACCAATCACGTAAACAAATTGTTAACTTTCAAACTCTCAACAACATATTTCAAAAATTGAAAGGTCGAATTTTAAAAAAAAGAAAGAACTTGAATCGTTTTCACTCAAGACAGTCAGTAATTTGTTGTTTAAAACACGCTTTAACACAATTGACCCGAGGTCATTTTCAACATTCCACTGCTATTGAAATCATTTACTGCATGTTTAAATTTCAACCAATTGGTAAATATGGAAGTGTTATCATCATAAAAGGCACGTGAAATTTGTAATGATTAATACGGCCATTCTATTTTATTAATTTTCAATTAAAAAATGATTGTTAATAATAGATAGAAAAGAATTATTTTTATTCTGCGTAGAGTTTGTTGAAGTAGCCATTTGGTTATACCATTGATTATACACGAGGCTCAATGGTCTGCGGAGTATCCCTATACAACCTTGGAAAACATGGGCAACCTGTAACGTCGAAGTGCTTCTCGTATGTTGTTAAATGAACATGGTGAATTTCGGGATATGGCCATTTTCACAATCATGCACATAACTTCAGTTTTTTGATACACTTCATGATCTGTGCGCTCACTAATTCAATGAAGAATTTCAAAGATATTTTGCTGTGTAACAGTCATCCGACTATAGGGGCTAGCTCAGCTAGCTTAACACACCTTCTTTTTTCTTTGGATTTGGTGGCCATTTATGTGGTCAAAATTGGCACTTTGGTTGTAACCTCGCAAATTACATCTATTTTTTCTCAAAGCCTGTACTTTTCCCTTGCATGAATTTCAGTTTTTTGTTTATTATTATTATAACAAGTTGTCCAACCTATAATGCTATTTTGGTTTTCACATTTCTTGCTTCTCATTTCCGGAGACAGGTCGTTGCAATTCACCGTTTCGGAGGTGACATTTTCCTTTAACAAAATGATGCCTATTTATAACAAACTGTTCCTCTTATTATTTAATAAGAATTGCTCACTGTTTTTTTTGGTTATTGCAACATCTACCAGTATGACTTGCATTAAGTTTGGCAAAAGAAATTTTGATCTTCGCCTCTGAGATTTTGTGCGCAATCAAATTCACTTTAACTTTTCCGTTAACATTTTCGTCACTTCCGCAACAATGACCTGATAGTGTTTATTTTAAAGAGATACAATCGGCCATGTTTTTTGAATTATTTAAATTTTGAACATGCCTTAACATCTTACTTGAATAACAGTTTGTAAAAATACCACAAACATATTTCAAATTATATCAACACTAGCATACCTTCCGTTAGCCCCTGTCACCTCCGAAACACATTTGTCAACTCTACGAACAGTTAAGTTAAATCATCTCAGCTTTAATTGCCTATAGAATCTCTTGCTGCTGATCTCTGTTGTAGTGATTATAGTGGATGCTTATCTGATAGGAGTACTCTCCTCAACTCCACCAGGTGCTGTCAACAAGTCACTTTAAAAATTTCCCTGATACTGAAATTGTTTGTCTCGGAGATGACATAATTTTGTTCACAATGTAAATTGCTCATTTTTGGAGCTTGTGAGGCCTTACTGTGTTTGAATGGTGATTGTTTACCTTTGAAAGAAACATATTCAAATGATAACAATGATTTATAACTACAGATTGGATAAATTTTGAACTATAAAAATATACCAAGTGTATTTGGTGTTTATTTGTGTTACTTTCTTCCATTGGAAAAGACATAAGGGCCAGACCTAACAGTCTTTGTGACAGTATGTGCTGAATGGTTTGTGTGTAACTAATTATGATTTCCTCCTTAAAATCTCTTAAGATAATAAAATAGGTATCAATAGCTTGACCAAACAACATGCTGTGCATGTTTTAGAGAAAATACCCCTATCTAATCATTGTTGTTTCGGAGGTGACATTTTTTGGTTTTAACATGCGTATACAACATTATTGCAAGCCCTTTTTATCTTGTGTTTCCATTAATTATTCAAGTAACAAGTTTTAACACAACAATTTTTGTTATAACTAATTAGCACTACTCTGAGGGTCATTCCATGCATGAACAAAGAGTTCACCATGCATCTTGAGTTTTGCATGACTTGCTTGGGGATTTAAAATTCTAAGCTGAGATCACCAACAGAATCCATATATTCCATTCTGTCTCACAGATGGGTTCATCAAGTTTTCACAACTCTAGCTCTGAGCAAAATTCAGTCATTTGCATTGCAATACAAAACAAAGTATCAGTTTCTAACAAAATGTAAATCTTAAGCACCTAAATCAGCACAGTCGGGTCTATTTACCCATGGTAAACTGAGAAACAGGAATAACTTTGACATTTTTTCTATAAATTCTCCTTGTTACTGTGAAATATTTAAATTTCCCATTTTCAGGGGCCACTGGCAGGGACCACTGCTGCTGTAGGGTCTTAAATACTCAAATGTATTTCCTGTATCCTGTGCATTAATTTCCACTACCCCATTTATAGAAATGGTAAATGCCCCTAGACCTTAAGTTTGTGATATTATGTTGCTTTAATGTTTTTGACCCTTACTTTTGAGATTTACTCCAATTTTGACTTTTGAGAATTCTACCTTTTATGAAATTACTGCTGTGCTGTGCCTACATACATGATACAGGCCAAAAAAAAATGGTGACCCATGTGAAAAAGTCACTAAAATTATCCAAACTTGACAGGACGGATGCATAATGCATAGCATGTACCAGAGACCTCTAGTTTTCTTGCATGAGTTTAATTGTACGTAAAAGTATGTAATTGGATTATCTTAAAGTATGTTGTAATTTTGTTTTGTTGCTTGCGTCATATTTAAATGTGTTCGATTATTACATTTCAGTTGACCACAAAATGAAAAACTTTACTATTTTAAGTGCATTGTCTCTGCAAGTAAATCAGAAATGACTTTGTACTGCACAGGTCTGTTGACCAGCTAGTGCAAGTTGAGCAATACCAACAATTTTGATTTGTAGAAATGCCCCTCATCATGTGAAATACTATGTATTTCCATTTTTGGGGACACCCACAGCTATTGATCCATGCTGCTGATGGTCTCTAAATGCTCCAAATGTATTAATTGCATGTTTGTGCTCATCATACAGGCAAGAAATCTAAATTTTTATGCCCTCCTTAAAGTTAGGTTCCCTTAATTAAGGTGGCCTGAATAAAAAAAAGAAGTCACTATAAAAAATAAACTAAACTGCTAGGTCACACCATGAAGCTCTTGAAAGAGACTTGATTTTTTTTTCATCATGATGAAGATTAACTTTACATAAATATATAGATTTACATTTGTATATAAATGCTAAATGGTATGGTATTTTGTTTGCTCCACCATCTGATTTGCCAATAATTTTATTTCAACAGTCAATGTTGACATATGACCTATCAATATACTAACTTGGACTAAAATAGTAAAAAACTCCTTTTTTCAACAGTACAGTGATAGGTCTGGTTAGTAATAGATCACTATGCAATAAAAAGTTCAAAAAAAATTATATGCTTATATTAATGCTGAAGGCATAATCCTTGTATAGCGCAATGTAGTACTAACCTACGCCGTTTTAATATAGACGGAGGCAAAAGCATTTGAAAACAATGCAAAATGTATTTCACAATAACTTAAGTGACTTTATCAGAAGGCAAAGAATTAGAAATACTCAAAGTACAATTCAACACAAAAATAAAAAAAGACAAAGGTGGAGGGGGTGGATTTTAGTGATAATTTAAGGGCTTCCCAACCCCTTGAAGGGGATCATTTTTCCTCTGTCATACAATCATGCAGACATTTAAAAACTCTTGAGCAGAAAAAATAATTCATGCTAGTGATCCCTAGAAAAATTTAAAGGGGGTTATCACCATTGAAGCTAGTTCAGGTAACATAATCACTGATCAGGGGGGCCACGGATACACACAATGAACGCAGTAATGCGCGTTGGAATGTTAGAATTTCAGCAAATGTCTATAGAAATGGCAATTAATGTTTTGATCATGTTCAACCCAAATGACGAAGTTTGCTCAGTCATAAACTTCAACAGGCTGCTATAAGAATAGAACATGATTTTTTTGGGGATCTTGTGACCTTGGAATCAGAAAGCGAAAGCATGGGCAAAATGAAAAGCACAATCAAAGATGGGGAACTCCCGGTTTTGGCATGGAATGACCCTGCAGCATCTTTTTTTTTGTATTTTGTTAACAGCTTGTATGCACACATGAATCTGTTAAGAAATAAACGTGGTATGAAAATGGTTATATCACGGCTATGATTACAAAATTAAAGACTCCACAAAACTGGACAATCAGAAATTGAAAACAGTAGGAAAAAATGAGCTTGAAATGGAAAACAAGACACGGTAAAAATAGTGGACTAATGGTCATGGTTCTTGCAGATGAGAATAACAAACCTCTTTCGATTTGTGTTAAACAAAATGTTGGCCTCCAACTTGATATTTTTTTCACAAATCATGCCCTCCAAAATGATATTTTCACGAGATCATGGCCATGTAAATAACATCCACAAAAGTTGAATGTTTTTTATCGACAAGTTATGTTTTAGTTTAAACAATGCTCGAGAAGTGAGCGCACACCAAGTGATTTTTTCTTATTATTTTTATATGCCAGCTGTTCAAGGAAACGGTTGGCCTGCAAAACTCTCTAATACAAGTGTCCTGCATGCTTTTCCTTTGGTCAACCTAAGGAATTCTTCTCTTGTAAACTAAAATGAATAAGCTGTTTAAGCAAAATTATAACAGCTTCGTGTTAATTAATAAAAACACAGGTCATGAAAACAATTGTTAACATCGTTGTCACTCCGAAAACGACTGTGTATTTGCAAGTTCTTAAAAATTTTATACATGAAAATCTTTCATAAAAAGTGTAATTGTTTTCAGGAAGAACATTTTAAGAAATTTGCACAAGGAATCTTGCGTGGATTGTAATTTTTTATTTTTATACAACAAATGTTAGTTTCCCTTGCAACATAGAAATACGAATATACAGTTATTCACCTTAGAAGTTTGTTTGTTGTGACACCTTGGAAAGTCTATTGTATTCCTTAATACATTAGAAATTAATGAATATGTTGTTGCAATGCAAAATTAGAGTCAGTTTGTCAATTATTATTAAACAAAAGCCATGGACATCTTTGTCACTTTCCGCAAATGTTTAGCAATGTTAAATGTACTTCGAAAACGGACTGCAAGTGAAAAATTCAACTTTGTTAAGAATTTACAGATTTTCTGCAATTTGTGTCAGGTAAGTAAAACCATATTGAAGAGATTTAGTACAGGGAGCATGATGGGGGTTGGCTCCTGAAAACATATTTAAAATAAAAATTGTGAGTTGATATGAGAATTTTCCGTCAAAATTGCTCTTCCCTGACAAATATTTATGAATTCAAACCAAGGACTAGTCAAAAAAGCAGTGCAAATTTTGAACTACATATACTTTTGAATTAAATCGGATCTCTTTTGCTGAAATTATGTACAATTTTGGAAAAATGGATTTTTCACAAAAAAATGATTTTTGCTTCAATTTTACCCATATGTCCATATTTCCAAAATTACACTATTTTGCCAATAGTTAAGCTCCAAAACAGTATATGCAAATTTGATCTTTGTGAGTACTTTTTAGTGAAATAACAATAAAAAGTACTTTTAAATTTTGACCCCAAGGGTACAAAAGTTACAACCACTGATGTGAAAATGACCATATGTGCATCCACGAAAACCTGGATTATTCTCCCTGTGTAAAAAAGGGTTTGACATGACCTTTACTTCATCTTGAGATGATTTATACATGTAATTATATCAACATTAGTATGCACAAACGATTTGTAAAACTGCGTGAAATTTTTGCCGTTTATATATGGAGATTGAGTCCAAGTTGTTATGTTAATTATTTCTTGAACACGTAACCATTCATTTGGCCAATAAAAGGAATGAATAACTTAAATTTGAAAGGGTTTTAGAGCAGCGATAAATTTTGTAAATAAGGAAAAAGTAACACGGTCACAGCGCAATCACATTACCTATCGTCTGTTTGGTTGAGGATTACTCAACCCCGACATTTTAGACAACATTTTAGTTGTAAACTGTGTAGACACAGGCGGTTCTCAACGCACAAGGTCGCCTGGTGCGCGATCATGGCTTATTATGATGCATTTTGGCAAATATTAAACAGAGAACAAATGCACTGGAGAGAAGTGTTACAAGGTAACATGGGGTCACCAAGGTCAAAATGAGTTCACCCCACCCCCGCCCATCCTTCCCCAACGCACCATGCCGACCGCACCCCTTCCTCCAACGCACCCTCCCTGATACCCCACCCCTCCCCTTCGCATCCCTCCCTGACCCTACCCGCCCCGGCACACGCTTTGTGAATAGGCTGAAGGTGACAATGAAGGTCACCAAGGTTCACATGAGGTCATCAAGGTGACAATGAGGTCACCAAGGTCACATTGGGGTCAAAAGGTCACAGGGTACAAGGTCGACATTTGGTCCCAAAGGTCACATGAGTCACCAAGGTCACAAGTCACCAAGGGCCACACAGTCAAAAAAGGCCACACAAATCCCCACTGTCACATGATCGTCACCATGGTCACATGCGGTCACCAAGGTCACATGAGGTCATCAGGTCACATGAGGTCACCAAGGTCACATGGGGTCACAAAGGTCACAACCAGTCCACATTGGGTCACAAAGGTCACATGAAGTCCCCAAAGTTACAAGAAGTACCAAGGTCCATGAAGTCACAAAGATGTTTCATCATAAAGGCACGTGATTTGTAATGATTAACGCCATTCATATTTAATTAATTTTCAATTAAAAAATTATTGTTGTAATAATAGAATCAAGATTATTTGTATTCTGCTTATATAGTTTGATATGACTAGCCATTTGGTTATAGCCATTGATTTACACGAGGCTCAATGGTCTGCGGAGTATCCCGATACCCCTTGGAACATATCATGGTCAAACCTGTCACGTGCGAAGTGCTATCCGTATGTTTTTAAATGAACATGGCGTGGAATTTCGGGATATGTGTCAATCACGAAAACTGATTATTCTCCCTTGTGTAAAAATGAGTTGCCATGACCTTTACGTCACGTGATATTATTTATACATGTGAATTATATCAACATTGGCCAGTGGCACACACGATGTTGGAAAACGGCGTGAAAGTTTGCCGTTTAATGAGATTTGAGTCCAAGTTTGTATGCGTAATTATTTTCTTGAAATTTTTAACCATGCATTGGCATAAAAGGAATGAATAACTAAATTTAAAGGGTTTTTAGAGCACGATAAATTTTGGACATCAGGAAAAAGTAAACACGTCACACGCGCATCAAATTACCTATCGTCTGTGGTTGAGGATTACTCACACAGATTCGATCTGTGTCAGTCTAACACTGGCGCTTTCACGGAGTAATTGGTTAAGTTGGCCAGACCTGCTCTAGAACTAGTCCCAATATCATACGGACGTCTTGCACATGACTTTTCTTTACAATAGCTTAACATTCTATACGGAATTCCCAAACATTATGTGTATCAGCTCGACATTTTTGTGTGCCTTCAAATTCTACCACTGACAACTGTCACTGTCCAATTTTCATATAATAACACCCTGTGCTTTCGCTACACACTCTTCTACTTTAGCCCCAGTAATATCCAATTTTAATTACAAAGCGCTAAACTTTTTTCATTAAACACCGGCAATAGCTCAACACTCCGTAGCCCGGGCAAAGCCCGGGGCTACGATTAAGTACCTAGGATAATCGCGGGTTTTTTTTTCCGACAGAAAACAACTTGCGGGAATAAAAGTTTTAAAATACTTCACTTATCGACCTCCTATTGGTATATTCCGACTCCTTTGTGTTATTATCACGAATAAATGTGGTTATCTAGGACCAAAAAGCAATTTGAGGTATTGAAAACATTTTTCTGCAAGTTTTCGATGTGGAATTTTAGTATGGCAAATTTTAGTATACTTTAGTGGCTTCAATTTCTTTTCATTTTGCACCAGTTATTGACGCAAACATCCCGTAAGTAAACTGACATGAACTGCACCTGCCGTTTAGAAATAAGAATCAGTGACATAGGTAATGGATTTGTAAGTCATGGTGAGTAAATGTCAGTTTTAAAATTTGTGATGGACCCTGCAATAGCTATATACTTCAATGCGCTGACCTAGTACACGACCACCCATATGGAGTGTATAGTCAGAGCAACCTCGGACTACCTGGCAATACAAATCAGGACTTCGTCACCGTCAAATCGTTAAGTACACCAGTCGTGAAATTTCATTAAATTCACTTCATAAAAGTTGATGAAGATATTACAGACCTCCTATTGATGATAACACTCAAAAGGAATTACTTTCAAGGTGACTCAGGTAATATTATTCCGCATGAAAGCGTGAAAATTATTTGGAGAATGTGAGACAAAAAATTTTGTCATATCAGTTAGACACTATTTTGGCATGACTCCCTCCATTGATTAAGTTAATGGCATTATGATATTGTACATATGAGGAGTCCATGCCCCCCGCTCAGCAGGACTACCTCCAGAACAACCCACATGCAAAATACCAGTCACCTGCTCACACAGTACAACGGAGTCATACTGAATTTCGGGCATGTCAGCGAGCCATTATCAATCTTTTGCATTTCACATTTACGAATCGCCCTCATTTCTAGTATATGACGACATTACATAAGTCAAATCGTGTAGCACGAATCCCGACAAGAATATCTCCAAAATACAGACTTATTTTATTTTCATCGAAGAAACAGAATTGCAGGAGATAAATAACAAGTACAAGTAGGTGCATGATAAATACTGCGGCCATTAGGGTTATTTTTCTTAGTGTAATGGCGTCCGACGCAGCACTGCGTCGACAAGTCCATACTTAATACAGTGCTTGATTGCTACGGCTTTTCAATGCATTATTGGCCTTTACGTCGTGCCGACGACCAATGTCAAAAAACGATGTAAAAGTTCCCTGTACTAGCTCACAACTTAGTCTTCCCCCTCACCTGGTGGGGGAAGGACGGGGCCCGGGGGGGGGGGGCAATCTGCAAAAAGGTCTGCTTATCATGCTGAAGTTTGCCGCTTTTTTGCCTCCAATGCCGACCCCTGGTTTTTATACCATAAAATTAATGTTCAAATTGTCAAAAATCAGAGCTTCCGGGGGCTTTGCCTCCTTGACCCCCACCAAGGGCCCAAGTTTAGGCAGGCCCCTGCACCCCACCCGTATAGTTCTCGCACTTCGAACTTGAAGGGTCCATTTCTGGAAAATCTGCACTCCCCAAATAAATTCCTGGCCATGGGCCTGCATGTTGTTTTTGTGGGCCGCCAGCTATAGCTGGCAGGACCACTTAGCAATCCGTTGTGCGTGTGTATGTGTGTGTGGATGTATGTATGTGTGTGTCACTAAATTGTTAATTTTTTTTTTAAATCGACCTCAATTGAAAAGTTGAAGTTCAATTGGAACCAAACTTCTGTCATAGGTGCACCATGGATCCCTCATATGTTGATGAGGTCAAACGTCATGTGCCGAGGTCAAAGGTCATGTGAGGTCAGGTTGAAAAATGGGCTAAAAATGTAAAATTGACCTAAATTGAAAACTTGAAGTTCAATTGGAACCAAACTTGTGTCATAGGTGCACCAAGTGATCCCTCATATGTTGATGAGGTCAAAGGTCATGTGCCAGAGTCAAAGGTCATGGGGCGGCCCACAGCTTATATTCTTTGAATATAGCGAGCGCGAAAGCCGAGAACTGCAAAATTCTAGTTTGTAATTGTATTCATTTAATCATAATTCTTCGCATGATCTGTGCTTGGATGATGTGGAGGGCAAACAAAAGGTCCATTCAATATAATTTACTATTAATATTATTATGCAAATTAGGTTGAATTTACTGAATTTTTGTTTGAACGATGGCATATCATCCCAAGTATGACAAAGAATAAAATACATCATCATGCACCTGGTTACCTTTATTTAAGGTCTTTACAACAGGGAGATGTGGGCTACACCATAAAATGTGCGTCTTCAGCTTGCTTGGTCAGTACCAAACCCTCAGACACACGGAGTGTCAGAGTTGTCAGAGAGAACCTAGACTACATGCTTTTTGGGGGTTGACATCATTTGAATGTTTACTCAAATGTAAAGGGACTAATTACTGTATGTTATAAAACAAGGCAACAGAGTTGAGAGATGTCAATATCCATGCCATTTCAACTTTATGATAGCTTTATCGACAACCCTCAACAATGGTCATGATTGGCAGTGCTGCTTGTTGTGTATTCAATCGAGGAAAATTAAAGGTTTTGTAAAAAACCTAGTTTCCTTGATTTATATGAATTGAGCCAGTGTAATTCAGTATTATGTTATGGACATTTTGAATATAACTAAAAGTGTTTAGGTAACGTTTCACTGATTATTTACTATTTTGAGGCACAGTCAGCTGTAAAACAACAAACGTGTGAGCTATTGTGGACATATTGTGTTGTGCTTTTCAATACAATGTCTTCCATGGGTGACAGTTAGGAACCCCATTAAAATCGATCATGTGTTTGGACGTCTGAGCTAGGCCAAGGATGGGTTTGGCCAGTTTACCTTAGGTCACTGGTGAATTAGCAAGCATTTTATTGGAAGTGCATGCACTTTGACATGCTGCACTCCATTTAGACTACCAAAATCACAGTCTCCAGGGAAGTAGACCTAAACGCAGACAGGTTAGTTTTTATATGTTGCCTAACTTAGACAGTACAATTTACATTTCTTGTTGCATATAGGTCGGTCGGTCTAGTAATCTTGGTACATGTGGGGGGGGGGATGGGGGGGGGGCTTCCCCAAGATTAGTAAGGTGATTTTTCTCACTGGGTCGTGGCAGTCCTTTCTGTGTAATTTAAGCCAATAAGATCGTGCTGAATGAAATTAGGGTTGTTAAAGATTACATAACTAGATGTTTTTAATAATGAGAATAAAGGTTATGATTTTGGAACCGATAAAATTATTACAATGAATTCAAACCAGCAATCCCATATTGGCATCGCCTTGGTTTGCATTCCTCTTAAAGAGAGTACCTTTATTCTACAAGTCCGATTTTTAGACAATTTTAGAGAACATTTAGTTGTCAACGTGTAGACAAACAAGGCGGTTCTCAAACCCACACGTGTCGCCTGGTTGCGCGATCACTGGCTTATGATGATGACGTTTGGCAGCAAATGATTAGAAAGGGAACAAATGCACTGGAGAAAGTGTTACAAAGGTCACATTGGGGTCCAAAAGGTCACCAGGTCACATGAGGTCACCACACCCAGCCCATACGTTCCCCCAACGACCATGCCCCCGACGCACCCTTCCTCCAAGAACCATCCCTGATCCCCCCCCTCCCCTTCGCATCCGACCCTGACCCTACCCCGGAACACCGATTTGTGAATAGGCTGAAGGTGAATGAGGGCACCAAGGTCACATGCGGCATGTTCAAGGGAATTGAGGTCACCAAAGTCAATGGTTCATAAAGTCACATGGGGTCACAAAGGTCACATTGGTCACAAAGGTCCCATGGGGTCACAAAGGTCACATGAGTCACAAGGTCACAAGTCACCAAGGTCACACAGTCACAAAGGCCACACAAAGTCACCAGGTCACATAAGGTCACCAAGGTCCCATGAGGTCACCAAGGTCACATGAGGTCATCAAGGTCAAATTGGGTCACCAAGGTCCATGGGGTCACACAAGGTCACACGAGGTCACATGGGGTCACAAAGGTCACATGAAGTCACCACGTCAAAAGAAGCACCACACGGTCAAATGGAAGCTCACAAAGGTCAAACAACGGTCACCATGAGGTCACCCTGCCCCTTGCCGACGCACACCACCCTTCCCAGATGCACCCTACCCCAACGACACCACCCCGGACCCCACCCAGATGCACCACCACCCGACCCCTCCAAGCACCCAACCCCACCCACATAACATAAGAAACAAATAACAAAACAAATGAAGAATTCACCAACACTCCCAAACTGCCGCCTATCCAAACAAACAACCAGTCCACCTATCCAACACCCACCCTTACCCCTCCCCAACACCCCAACCTGCCCCCTCCCCAACACCCACCATTTCCCCCTCATATGAATTCACATCACAAGAGTATTGGTTATAGTAGTTTTGAATGTTAGCCAAAGGGAATTTCCACAATCCGATGTTACCATTTAGCGCTTTTCAGCCAATTTACGAGATTTAATAGCTCATTTGCATTACCTAAGCCGCAATTGTATCAGGAACTTTAATGGCAAAAGAGATGCGCACCATAATGGTTTTCATGCAGTGATGAAGGAATTTTGCATATCCGAGTACCGTTTTCAAAAAATATAGTGATTACTGCTGCTTAGCTCATTTGCATATGTAGTGTCGAAATACGCCCAACACTAATCGGGTCGAGCATCTTTAACCCGCTTCCTTCACAAATTTACATCATTATACGCCTACTTACTGAACTCCAGGTAACTTGCACACAATCCTGCGGGGGGGAAAGAAAGGGTGAATTTTGAGGCCAATATTTTCAGCTAATTAATAGTCATGAAGATGCAAATAATTGCAGACAAAAGCTAAAATAATATTCTGGCACCTCACTCTATCACCCTACCCAAGGTATATGATATTGGATGTTTTAGTAGGATACAAGAATGTATCGGTTCAAGCATGAGTTTGAAAACACAATTTGCGGAGTCGCGGAGGGAAGGGACTGAGCCGCAATTTTTCAAAAAATCATTAGTGGGACCGATAAATTCTTGTAGCCTGCGATAAAAATCATCCAATATGAGCAAGTGGTTTAGATCTGACTTGAACCTGGCTTCAAGTTAGAATAACTAGATCCTATCAACATTAGTGGAAGTCTAAAACACCACATGGTGGTAAATATTCAATATTTTTAAAAGTGAAACACAAGGAAGTACCAAATAAATTGAACCAGTTGACAACTAGGAAAAACCAAAGAAATGGAAGCCATGGTAGACACCAGGAACCACCTAAGAAATGGAACCAGAAAGACACCACGAACCACCCACAAATTTCAAACAGTAGACATCTAAAAACCCAAAAAAATGGGACACCCCCCAAAGAAATGGAACATCAATAGACTACTTCAGCCAATTAGAAGCCTCCCAGAAAAACTATCCATGGTCCTGGTCTTTTAAAACTCATGTCATGGTCTCAAAAATACCAAAGAGGTTATTCTATAGATTAGATAGAGAGGCAAAAACGGTACGTAATTCTTTAGATTAGAAAGTCACCGTCTCGCATGTTTTGCCGACCACAATAGAAAGCAATGACTTCCTCCGCTTCTTCCACAGTATGTGGAAGAAGGTGCCGCTTTGCTTATCCACTAATCGGTAGTGATCAAATTAATGTATGTGTTAGAGGTGGCCAGGGGTAATATAGTGTACCTGGATATTGTGCTCAGATACTCTTTTTTCTCATCATGCAATGCGCCGCTTAGGTGAAAAATGATTTCATTTGAGTCGGTTTATTTAAAGTCAAGACGAACTGATGTGTCATTTCATCGTTGTGTGACATGGGTATGACAAAATTTAAGCACCCAATATCACCCAACAACCAACAAACGATTTTGGCGGATTGTTGTATCGAATTGACATTATGTGTGTATACAAGCACCCAAACTGATACTTATTCCGTGCATATTCAAAATGTCAGCGCCCAGCACGTACGACTGGTTTTGAATGCGTGTCAACCCCCATTGTCAAAAAACTCATGTCACTGTCCTAAGGTAACATGGTTTTTTAAATTTTGTACATTAAGTGTGTATTATAAGGTATTAGGATGGAATAAGAATAATGAAGTAAATTGGGCATAGCATTTTAGCCAGCTGAGCATTTCAAAAAAGGTTAACGAAATGTCTGAAAAAATTCATGAATATGCAATAATGAGCACCCAAAAACTACACATAATATTGGGCCACCTCTTTCTGTCATCCTATCAAGTTTGAGTAAGAAATCGGGGATAGTGTTTAGCCTGCAGAACATTTTTAAAAAGGTTAACCGATCATACGGACGGCTACGGAAATTTTGGACTAGTATGTGCCTCATGAACATTCGTTCAGGCGACACAAAAAATCGACCCAAAGTAGCAACCATATAGAACAAGGGTTCTCAAATGCGGCACGCGGGCCAAATATCCGCCCTGCCAACCTTGATTTTGGCCCTGGGGGGGACTTGCTGCCAAATATAAAAGGGGAACATAGGAAATCATGTGACTTTGGACCGCAAGTAGGGGAACTTTCAGATACGGGAGAGGAAAAAAAACCGTGACCCTGATTGTGTCCACCATTTTTGGCCCCCCGCCAATTTAGTTGGCAAAGGGGGACTATAGAATTGCCCTGCGTCCGTGATGTGTTTGTGTGTGTGTGCGTGCGGTCCACGCGAAATATATCTGGATCTAAGCAAGTGTGGGTGTTTTCCTATCTTTGAAACATAGAGGCATCTCAAGTAGGCATGTAAAGTGGGGTAATGTGACATAGGTCAAGGTTTCAAAATATGGTCACAAAATAGTCAAAATTTGGTCAAAAATAGGAATATTGTTATAACCTTGTAAACACGCTATCTTTTGATTAAGCAAGTATGGGTTGCAATCTTCAGACCAGAGATGTCACCGAAGTGAAGGTGGGATGAGTTCGGAGGTGGGGCATGTGGCATGGGTACCAAAGGTCAAAGGCGGTCAAAAAGGGATTAATTGCCATAAGCCTTGGCAATGTGGCAGGGATGATGATGAAACTTGATGGGTTTTGGTGGTCAACATTCAGTGCCGAAAAATTGAAGGTCATTTTCAGGTCATGCGGGTCATGGGTCTTCAAGGTCACAAGGAATTAATGCTATAGCCACTGTCAATTTGGTGGAGGCTGATGAAAACTTGACTTGGTGGGTTGTGGTCAGCATTCAGTTGCCAAAAAATTTGAAGGTCATTTCAAGGTCATGTCGGGATCATTCAAGGTCAAACCACAAAGTAGGTGGTTGGTTAGGATGTTATGAAACTGGTGGGTGTGGTCAGATTCAGGACAAAAAATTTGAAGGTCATTTCAAGGTCATTGCGGGGTCATTCCCAAGGTCAAACAATAAGTATGTGGTCGGATGATGAAACTTGGTGGGTGTGGTCAACATTCAGTGCCAAAAAATTTTGATGTCATTTCAAGGTCGTAGGGGTATTCAAGGTCAAATCCTACACATGGTAGGTATGGTCATGAAAACTGAGGGGTGTAGTATGCATTCATTGCCGAAGAATTTTGAAAGGCATTCAAGGTCTGGGGTTTTCAGGTCACTAACTCAACATGTGGTAGGTCATGAAACTTTGTGGATGTGGGTCAACATTTTTAAAATTGTTGAAGGTCATTTCAAGGTCAAAGTAGGGTATCTAAGGTCAAATAACTACAAATAGTTGTATTGGCAATGTAGTCAACATTTGATACCGTCAATTGCAACTGCTATGGCAGCGCCAGTGGGTTGAGAACCACTATTCCCATCACTTCTACATGGGTATTAAAAATTATAGATCCCTCCATTAATATCGCGATAGGCGGGGGACCTTTGGGTTCGAGAACCGCCTTGTGAATTTTTAAATATATAATCACAAAATATGTGGGTTCTGCAAGGAAAAAAGCTTTTCATTATCTTTAATTTGGCAAAGATCATTCAATCGGTTAAGTATAGGCCGAGATACAGTCTTTCGAATCAAGGATTTGCAGTGAATAAATAGCCCTGATTTTCTTAGGACTTGGATCCTTCGCTGAACGCCGTATTCAAATTATGGGAATCCGGGGACAGAGCAGAAGCCCCGACTACTTGATTCAAACGACTGTAGTGGTCTATACCAACCGAGTGAATGATGCATGATATTTGCTGTAAATTAAAAGATAATTAACCCAGCTTTCAGATGAAACCAAATATGTTAGAATATAGTACTTAAAATTCAAAATGGGCAGATAAATCAGGGTCAAGTTTTTGTGTTCGCCTGAACGATTGGTCATGGAGGAAAATACTAGTCCAAAATTCTGTGTGTCCCATATGTCTGTGTTGTATGTCCGGGTGTCCGTCCGTATGACTAGGTGATCCTTTTTAAAAATGCTCTGCAGGCCCGGTCTGCAGGCTAAACGCTATCCCCGATATACTTAAACTTGATAGGATGATTTAGAGTGAGGTGCCGCAATTTATTTGTAACTTTTCGCTGCATTATTTGCATATTCATGAATTTAAAATTAAGCTTTTTTTGCATATTTTCAGTACATTTGGTTTAACCTTTTTTGGAAATGCTCTGCTGGCTCAATGCTATGCCCCGATATACTGGTAGGTGATAGAGTGAGGTGCCAATATATTAGGGGTTAGCATTTTGCTGCATTTTGCAATCATGAATAATAATTAGTTATTTTGGCCGGTAAAAATGATAACACTTTCCCGCAAGGCTTGTGGAAAGTTTTCTGGAGTTCTGGAAGGCGATTAATGAGGTAACTTGGTGGAAGGAAGCAGGTTAAAAGAGGTCTCAACCTTATTAGATGTTGGCATATTTCGGACAAATTCATATGCAAATGAGCTAATTATATGCCACAACTCAGGAAGTCGCTAATTTTGAAATGGACCAATGGTATATGCAAAATTCCTTCGTGCACGAAAACCCATTATGGTGCGCATCTTTTGCCATTTGAAGTTCCTGATACACAGGCGGCTTCTTAGGTATTGCAAATGAGCTAATTAAATATGATATTTGCGGTATCGTCTTTAAACTGGTGCATCGGACTATGCAAAATTCCCTGTGCACATGAAAAAACTATACCATTATCTTGTGTGTGTGAAACATATCTAGTGGGGAAGGGGGGGTGTTGGGAGGGGAAGGGTAGGGTGGGGGGGATCCTGGGGAAGGGGGGGGGTGCGGTGCTGGGGGAGGGAAAGGGGCGGAGGGGAGACACGGCGACTCCGGGGAAGTGGGTGGGGGGGACAGGACTTACATGCGGTCAGGGGGAAGGGGGGAGGGGGATTCCCGGGTGGAAAGCGGGATTTTTTCTGGCGCGCGCTGCGTTCTTTTCCCGGCTCCGGTTCAGGGGGTATCCTCCGAGTAGGCGCTTGGAAGGGTCCACCGGTCTGATTGGTGCGGCTCCTTTTTCTGATTGGGTTCGGAGGGGGGAAAAGGGGGCCGGGAGCTGCGAAGAAACGGGTGTGTAGGGGGAAAAAGGTGGGGAGGGAGACGGTGGGGGGCGTAGGGGAAGGAGGGTGGGGTGAGGTCGGGAAGGGGTTATGTGGGGTGGTGCCTCGGGGTGGGGTCGGGGTAGGGTGGGGTGCGTCGGGATAGGGTGAGTAGGGAAGGGGGTGGGATCTGTGTCGGCAAGGGGGCGGGGTGGTGGGGGTTGTGTCGGCGAGGGGCGGGGTGACATCATGTGACCTTGTGTGACCTTGGTGAATTGTGTCACCTGGGTGATTTTTGTGTGACCTTGGTGAATCTTGTGACCTTGGTGACTTTCGTGACCTTGGTGGACCCCATGTGAACCTTGGTGACCTCATGTGACATTGGTTACCTAATGTCACCTTTGCCCATTCACAAAGCGTGTGCCGAGGACGTGGTCGGGGGGATGGCAACGGAAGGAGGGGGTGGGTGTTGTCAGGGAGGGGGCAGGGTGGGGTGACGTCTGAGTTGGGGGTGTCGGGAGGGGGAGGTGCGGTCGAAGGTAAGGGTTGGGGTCACTCCTGGACACATGTGCCCTTGGTGACCCCCATGGGACTTTGTGGACCCCATATGACCGTTGTGACCCTATTGACCTTTGGGACCCCATAAGACCTGTGACCACATGTGGACATTTTACCCCATGTGACCTTGTGGACCCATGTGATCTCAGTGACCCAAGTGATCTGGTGGACCTCATGTCACCTTGGTGACCTCATGTCACCTTTGACCCATCACAAACCGTGACGTTCGACGACCACTAGCGCTCCAATGACCGCAATGTATTTTTCATACAATTCGGTTACCTTTTTTCAAATGTTTCTGCTGGCAAACATATGGCCCGATTTACTTTGTCACGTCACAGCCTTCTCTTTCCCACCCCCCGTATAAATAATTGAAAAGCACGATATAGTAGTTTGGTTGAAAAATGCCCCCCTGTAATAACACCATAGAATAGGCTAGACATGATCTTCATTCCATTTAAAGGGGCGATGTTCCGATCGTTCTTGGGACCCCCTGATTTATCCGGATAGTGAAGTAGTATCGATTTGACTATCAGATGAAAGGACCGTAATTTTCTCATTGTCAGTCCTGAAATTGAGCCTCGGATCCATTTCAATCCTAAGATATAAACAAAAAACGCGGTTTTATGGTTAAAACAATTATTAGCACGTATTGAATAGGTGCTTATGCAACATGCCATTATTGCGTCTACCATCAAAACCGCAAGTTTGTTTCCCACGATACTTGATGTGGTGTATGTGCAAGTGCCAGGCTCTCATATCAAGTAGAGAACACAATACACATAAATCGGAACAACCACCTTTAAAGTGAGCATCATTATCGGTCGCGTAGCGACAGTGTAAGTTACTTTTGGTCAGGCCCATTGTGATCGTTTTTTGTTTGCGGATCTCCGCAAATGTAGGGCAATTTCAGGAAGTAGACCTAAATGCAGGACCAGGTTAGTTATACCTGCCTAACTTAGACTAGTACAATTTACATTCTTGTTGCATATAGGTCGGTCTAGTAATCTTGGTACATGTGGAGGGGGGGATGGGGGGCTTACCCAAGATTTAGTACAGGTGATTTTTCTCATTAGGTGGGGCAGTCCTTTCTTGTATTTATGCCATAAGGATCATGAAATTAGGTTAAAGATTACATAACTAGATGTTTTTAATAATGAGAATAAAGGTATGATTTGGGGAACCGGAACATTCTTTACAACGAATTCAAACCAGCAATACCATATTGGGCATCGCCTTGGTTTGCATTCCTCTTAAGGAGTACCTTTATTCTACAAGTCCACATTTTTAGACCATTTAGACACATTTTAGTTGTAACTGTGTAGACAAAAAATGACTCCAAAGTAGTCAAGAGACCAATATAGTACAAGGGTTCTCAACTGGCAGCCTGCGGGCCAAATCCGCCCTGCCAACCTTTGATTTTTGGCCAGGACTGATGACAAAGATAAAGGGAAAAACATAGGAAATTCATGTGTATTTGGGCCCGCAAGTAGGGAACTTCAGATTATGTTAAGCATTCTCTGGCCCCTCAGGCTAATATTATTGAGAACCCCGATAGTAGTTTGGTTGAAAAATGCCCCTGTAAATAACACCATAGAAATGATCTGCATTCGATTTAAAAACATGGGCATAGTGATCAATATTATCGGTCATGTCGGTGGACAGTATTAATTTTGGTTGTGGCCCCATTTGTGATCTTTTTTTCGCGGCTCTCCGTAAATGTTAGGGCAATTTCGGCCAGTGAAAATGACATACAAATGTTGATGTTGGTGTTTGACTGCCTGGAAATTTTTGATGCTAATTTTTAGTTTACGGGTTTTTTTGTGTGTGTGTAAAATCAGTGTTTTTGTTCTAATATGTGGCAACATTTTTCAATGGTCTTTGTGCGTATGTTGTCAGCCCACAGGACCTTAAAAATAGGGCCTGAAATAAAAGAATACAAACATTTGTGAAATAACAACAAGGGACGTGCGAAAATTTGCTTCCTGATGAAATTTAAGCTGCTTACAAGTGTTAATTACGCCTTCCAACAACTTTCATTAGTTGTTTCTTTGACGGGTGAGTGCAAGAGGCGTAAGTATACTAGCTGCCATTGTCAGACATTTCCCATTCAAACATACTCTTATGCCATGTCTTTGTGTTCAGCGGCTCTTGAAATGATTCAAGAATCATTTCAAGAACCACTCAAAGAACCATTTCAAGAGCCACGGACTCAAGGAAAGATAAATTGAGTTATATTAATACATGGCAGCACACAGATATATCACCATGGCAGCATTGCACTTACGACCGTCTTGCTCTCACCCAATTTGATGTATATATTGCAGGAGTTGCTGTCACCATCACCCTTCCATCAATGGCCGATTCTGGGAGTATTCCCCCTGACAGCGATGACTCCAGCAGATGCTCACTGGATAAGGATGAACTCCAAACTGTAGAGTTTTTAAACACCTACTTTCCTGTGGCCGGCTATGGGGGTGTGGCAAGATGATACCTGGTTACATCAGAGACACGGAGAGGGCCCCCCCCCAGAAACATGGGCACAAGAGTATGAGAGAGAAAGGGAAGTATAGTAAATTTATTGTCAGTTACAAGAGGGTCAACTTTGGCAAGACATTTTAGGTAATTTTTGTTTTTTTCAGGTTGGCTCCCCTTTAAAGTAATAATGTGAAATTTGGGAAGATATGAGAGGCAAACAGGGCTGTCTTCTTTATAGTTAGTAGTAAAACCAAAGTTTTAAATCCAGTTTTGTCATCGCTAAGGGAGTGAACCGGATTTAACTCTAATTCAATACTGCGTGTGAGGATTTATTGAGCAAAAGATTGGATGCAATTCAGTATGACGGGGATTTGAGGGTGGTGTACAAAATGAATCGGATTCTGAAAACAATAATGAAAAATAGGAACACTTTTTCAGTCAGCACTTGTCGAGAAAAACTGATGGTTTGAAGTTGTGAAACCATTTTAGAGCTTTTTTTATCAATGTTGGTTTGTGAGTTAATGCAGAACCCCCCCAAGTGGGCAGTAAACTTAATTAGCAATCAGAGTACTGCATTCAATAATAATGGGCAGTCGGGATAATGAAATATATTTGAGAGACGTGCAGTCAAACATAGTATAAAATATGACTTGCTAGAGGGGCATGGTTGAACACTATGGTTCGAGTAACCGAGGGCCTATTCGATAGTTTCAACCATGCTCCGCATAACAAGCAGTCAATATTTGTTTTGTATACCGAATATTAGATTTTTGTCATAACACAGGCCTAGATCATGTGTAGCTCATGAAGTGTAGGCCATGTTGCATGGCGTGCATGCATGGTTTAACATTTTGTGTAACTTAGGTCCCAAAACTTGTCAAAGAATTAGCAATCAACCTTTTTTGTGTGTGAGGAAGTGATGTTTGGAGTCCAAACGGATCGGCGTTAAGCGACTTCTTTGCCATTTTTTTGCGGCAAGATGGGTACACATTTTCAGGCAGCTCCGAATTCGCAACTTGTACAATCACGCTTCAAGCTTTCCCTAACACGATGAAAACACACACACTCACGATCTAACTAAATGTGATAATTCCAACTTATATTTCTGTTACAATCACCTATAACAAATGTTGTCTCTTGGGGTTTTTATGCAGAAATCTTTGGAACTAGGTGCTATTAACTGTCGAAAATCGTTTGCCAGCGACCCGCGAAACCTGAGTGCCGATGCCGTGGGCGCAGCCATTTTTATTTCCAAAGAAGCAAAGCGCAACGCGGGCGATTGCGCTATGACAGGCACTGTCAAAACAACACAGAGGGAGAGGTTTCAAGTAGAGCCGTAACAACAACCTCAAAGCATGACTAGGCCTACTGATGCTGCGAGTCAGCCATTTCCTTGTTCTTGCTCTTGATCCACGGTTTGTATCAGGACTGTACACTACAGCAAAGACTCCCCACATACGAGTAAAACAAAATCGGTTTGTATATTCCACTCGTACACCCAGTTCCAAATTATGTTACAACTCATAATACGGAGGGATATTGTGCGTACAGCAGCCTTCGCCTGTCTCTATGTTGGGAAAGGTGTCCAGGGTATAGTGTTCATGAATGAGATGCCCGCATCTCCCAGGGAATGTTTCCATTCTTGAAGTAGTTGATTTATGCATTCCACTTTAAACCAATCAGATGGACAGGGATTATATATGAGGTATATTAATCTTATTGCTGTGTGTTCAGAGATGTGTCATAGTTTCTTAAAAACTATTGCAAATATTCTTTTGTATTTCTTATTTGAACAGAACTCCTTCATGTCAAACACAAGGTGTGATAGGGCTGGTCAAAACAAACACGACAGAAGCGCCCACTGTGTGTTCCCAATCTGGTCTCCCTTTGATGGAATTCCATTCATATTTCGAGGGCACAAAAGTGTATGATGTCGGCAGGCAGGCCAGGGAGTGGGGGCAAAAGTTGTACGATGGAAGAAGAAGGCCCAAAAGAAAGAATGGTATGGCATGCTGTGTCCATTGATTTACTCAGATGAATGTCAGGAATTATTGAGTTATTTAACCCTTCTCATCATCCTTCTGTTGATATTAGAGCAGGGGTTCCCTACTTTTTGACCCGAGACACCATTTCTTGACACTTTTGGGCTTTTTGGCGGCGACCCCATATTTTCAAAAAGAAATTTGACGAGTCCAGGAAAATTGATGGTGTTGTGGAGAGGCAAGTCAGTTTGAAGGGCACTGTTTTTCAAGCTAGGGGAAGGGGCAACCAGTTTCGTTAGTGGGTAGAAGGGGTGTTCGGGCACCCCCCTGAAATAAACCTTCTTAACAATGTCACTATATCAGAAAAAAATGCGTGTAGAAAAACGATTAGCTATGTTAAAAAAATCAAAAAGGTCACGTATCATTTTATGCAAATTATGCAATTAATATCGCCATACAGAAAAATACAATTTCGAATATCTCCGCAAAATATGTTGAGTAAATGAATAAAGGAGGGACTGGACCTAGTTTAGGCGGCGTGTTCAAAGATCAAGAGGAAACCATTTTGAAAATTACCAGCTGTCCCCATGATGACGTCGTAATATGCAAAAATTAGGGTCGTCATTAGCTAAAAATACATATTTTCGATAGATTCTCAACCAATTACTGTTGATTAACTGACACATAAGGTGTCTAGTCATATGTTTTGAGGGTCACAGATCATGATGGAAACCATTTTGAAAATTACCAGATGTCAATGATGACATAATATGCAAATTAGGGTCGCCACTTAGTCAAAAATCCATATTTGGACATATGTGGCAATATCCACAGACCGCCCATATAAGATAACGAGACCTATGTTTTTAGGGTCGAGGATAATTTAAAAGCCACTCATAACTTATGTTATTGTAATATATGTGCACTTCAAAATACTAAGACTCTGCAAATTAGGTCTTCAATGGCGATAGTCTCGTTTTGTGGGTACTGGTAATTATAAGAAACGTTGCGGGCAAGTACAGTTAGACTCTATACATAATTGACTTCACAGAGGCATTGCCCCCCACTTGAGATTGTCTTCCGGTGGACCCATCTTCCCACCAGAATTTATTTTCCGTGCAAAGTACCACAAAGCACACCCAAGTCCACTTCCTCTGGATGAGCAAGGGGTAGTCATGGCCCGAAAATGGGTCTGGTTTCAACTTTATCGAGTGTCATTAATATGTCGCTCTCTTCGTAAGATTCCGAGGTCCGAGTCCATAGACCTTCCTTGGCCTCTAACACAATCAAGGTCATGGAGCTGGCGTCTGAGAAATTTATACCGTGGACCAGCCATATTCGGTTCCTCTGCATGGTAATAGCTATAAAGATGACTTGGCGTAAGACGCAAAGTTTTAAACATCTATGGGCAAGACCTATACCGTGCGTGCCATAGGGACAATGGAAATCAGTCCCATATATATACGTCACAAAGAGATCAATCCTCACATGATTCTGCACCCGTTTGGCCACTCTGACAGTTTATGATTTTGTTGTTAGAGTTAAAAACACCCTGGTCAGGAATCAACATAGGCCTCAAATTATAACAGAAGACCACACATCCTATTCCACCTTGGAAATGGCTAACTTGAATAAAGCTCTACTAATGTCCATGGCACCAACATTGTCAACAGTGCTGCAGGGGTCACGATACAGAAGTGAAAACGGAGTCGAAAGCTATTAGACAATAATTCTGCCGGGGTAGATAAGTTTGCAGGGTCAGCTTACTTGACAGTCAACACACCAGAAATTCCCCACCATTTCACTTCATGCGCATTGGCCCAAAGTTTCATGATGGCTCATCATTCACACATTTTTAATGTATAGTGGCACGATCTATATTATACTACCATATGCAAGAAGATTTTGTATGGCTTTTTATCCAGTTTAATGGCACCAAGGCCAAGATGCCCGTGCCTTGGATTAGGACCTTCATCTCTGCAACTGCAGTGATGATCAGGCTGGCTTTACAGGTCACAGATCCCCTTTAAAAAGTTGAGAGCTATATGTCATTGCAAACAACCAATGGCTCTATACACCAAATACACTCAGGGACACTCATACACTGGGACATGAATATATAGGCCTAAGAATTTAAATGCAATTGGCCTAGCCTTTAACCACCTGCAAATTCACAGGTTTGCAATACTTCCGATTTGAGCCAACGTACTGCATATTGTTTCTTCTATAACTCTTAAGACATTACCTGTAATTCCTGTATAACAATTGTGATCCCCAAACAACAATAAATAAAGCAATTGCCTTGAAAAGAAACCAAAATATCCACATAATTGGCTCCCAGCACTTGCAACTGCCATACTATGATCCTCACAATTTGCAATGGCAGTTGATGGTCATGTGACATGTATGCAAGTTAGGTGTTGAACCTGCTCTTAAGCCTTCATATGACTGCTTATTTTGAATGGTCTTCAACCTGCCTAATTTTAAATACTAACTGCCTATTTTTGCATTCTGGCTATGAAGCTAATTTTATGTTTTTCGATCTGCTTATTTTCAAAGATCGACTGCCTATGTTGATTGATGACTCCATGTCTAGACCTTCACTCTTATTTAAAAATGCTTTGACGGCTTATATACAGTTGAATGCCTTCGACTACCTATCGACTGCCTATTGACTGCTTATTAGGCATTTTTGTGTGGTAAGGTGTGGGACTCCCCACTCAAAATCATAACTCGGGGGTCTATGGACTCATTGAAAGCCTGAAAAATATCGCGACAAAGGAGAGCAACAACTTGACACATGTCAATGTTTCCATGAAGTGTATAATTGTGCATAGCTTCAGAAACATCTCCCCAAAATGCAACTGCATACGTTTTGGTGGGATCTTGTGGTAAAGGATCTGGTCTTCATTGGGTCCTTCTTGTAGGCGCTTCAGCAGGTTCTCAGAGCGTTCATATCAACACACCACACACACACACATACTTACAAATCCACACACACAACGCAATGGTAACAAAGATAACAGCAATGTCTCACACTGTTTGAAGATATGAGATCCAATGTCCTATGGGTCCCCGCCAACTTTAGTTGGCAAAGGTGACTATAGAAATGCCCTGCGTCCGTGTGTGCGTGTGTGGTGTCCCAAGCAATATCTCTGATCTAAGCAAGTGTGGGTGTCCCATCTCGCAACTAGATGCATCTCAAGTAGGGTTGGCTTGGAGTAAATGGTCATGTGACATAGGTCACTTGGTCAAAAATAGGGTCAAATTTGGTCAAAAAGTAGGATATATTGTTATAAGCCTTGTTAAACACGATATCTTTTGATCTAAGCAAGTATGGGTGTCCATCTTCGCACCAAAGATGTCACCCAAGTAGACGGGGGATGAGTTCGGAGGTGGGTCATGTGGGATGGGTCAAAGGTCACATATGGTCAAAAATAGGGTAAAATTTGGGTCAACTTTGGTTATAGAGATAGAATCCTTGTAACCGATATCTTTTGATCTAGCAAGTATGGGTGTCCAACTTTGCACCATAGATGTCACCCAAATAGACGTTGATGAGTTCGGAGGTGGGGCATGTGGCATGGTTCAAAGGTCAATGCGGTCAAAAATGGATTAAATTGGCTATAAGCCTTGGCATTGTGGCAGGATGATGAAACTTGGTGGGTGTGGTCAACATCCAGTGGTAGAAAAATTTGAAGGTCCCATTTCAAGGTCATGTGGTTCATTCAAGGTCAAATGGGCCATAATGCTATAACCCTTGTCAAGTATGGTAGGATGATGAAACTTGGTGGTTGTGGTCACATTCAGTGCCGAAAAATTTAAAGGTCATTTCAAGTCATGTGGGGTCCATCAAGGTCAATGGAATTAAATTGCTATAGCCCTTGTCAATTGTGGTAAGGATGATGAAACTTGGTGGGTGGTCACATTCAATGCCGAAAAATTTAAAAAAAGGTCCCCCCCCCCCCCCCCCCCCATTTAAAGGTCATGTGGGGTAATTCAGGGTCAATTGGGATATTATTGCTATAGCCCTTGTCACCTGTGGTAGGATGATAACTTGGTGTTGTGGTCAACATTCCGTGCCGAAAAATTTTTAAGGTCAGTTCAAGGTCCTGCGGGTCATTCAGGTTTCAATGGAATAAATTGCTATAGCCCTTGTCAATTGTTGGTAGGATGATGAAACTTGGTGTGTGTGGTCAACATTCCCTGCTGAAAAAAAGGTCATTTCAAGGTCAGTTGGGTCATTCAAGGTCAAACCACTAAGTAGTTGGTAGGATGAATTAAACTTGGTGGGTGGGTCAACATCCATGCTAAAATTTTGATGTCATTTCAGGTCATGTGGGGTCATCCAAGGTCAAATCCATACACATGGTAGTGTATGGTCATGAAAAACTGATGTGTGTAGTACGCATTCATTCCCGAAAATTTTTGAAGGTTCATTTCAAGGTCGTGGGGTATTCAAGTCAACTAACTCAACATGTGGTAGGTCATGAAACTTGTTGATGTGGTCAGCATTTCTAAACCGAAAATTGTGAGGTCATTTCAAGGTCAAGTACGGTCATGTAAGGTCAAATAATATTTTAAATAAGCCCCCCCCCCTTAAAAACAAATAGTTGTATGGTCCAAGTAGTCACATTTGTACGTCAACTCGTGGATGCCTGGTTTTCCTACCGGAAAGCAGTTTGATTTTGTTCCGAAATTCTTTGCATTGTGGGATAGGAATGCACCTACGATGTAGGAGTAGATAAAATAAATAGAGCAATATATATCTATGTGGTATTTTGTGTCATACAGTCATCACTCCATGCACGCTCGCGGTTTAGTGAGCCTCCTTTAAACTACGCGCACATGGTGTGGCCGCAAAAAATACAAGCATAAAAGCGTTATCGTTACTGGTAAAATTTATGTACAGCAAGAGGTGTTTGCACAGTTATGACAGAAAAAATTACCGTATATGGACACAAAACACCATAGAATATATCTGCCGTATTTATTTTATCTACTCGGACATCGTGGTGCATTTCCTATTCCCACACTGCTAAGAATTTTCGGAACAAAATGATTTCGGGTAGGGAAACACAGGATCCACGTATTGCAAATCTATGGCAGCAGCCTCAGTGGTTGAGAACCATTATTTCCATCACAATTATCCTCGTGATCTTTAAAATTATATTTCCCTCCATTGACTATCGCGGCAGACCAGGGGGGACCTTTGTGAGTTCGAGAAATACGCCTGGTTTATTTGTACTTGTTTAAACGCAATCATGGGTTTAGTGTAGATTGGAGTCGTCTATCGCTGGATGTTATTGCGGGAGTGGTATGATAATTTCTCAAACACTGCATTTTTTTTTTCATATTGGTGTTTTGTTTCTATTTTAAGGTAGTTTTATGGAATGTAAATACTGTGAGCTGGGATTAAGAGACTAAGAAATGCATTTCCACATTTGTTTATTCTCTTGCCTTATCGGTTTCTTACGGGCCACCTTTAATTAAGGTGGGATCCCCCAGTACAGGGTTTTTTTCAAGGCCAATTTTGTATTTTATTTAAATATTGAGCTTGGAACATTGCCTTTCTTTTGCTTCAAATTTGGTAAAAATCGGACATTCCTTCACAAAGTTTGTGATTATTTTGGTTCGTCAAATTCCAGCGGCAAAGTCCCATGAATAAGCTTATGAATTTCCTTTCTTTTTAATCTTTTGTATTGTATTTGTTTTGTGTTGATATTTTGGGGTAATATTTGAGCTTTTTAATCTGTTTCGTAATAATTCTTTTATTAATTACATCTTATATGCTGAAATACTTATTTAACTACAGTGTACTCTTACATTTTATATAATTGACTTTATGACTTATTGGCTTATTATTAATGTTAATTAATTAGACATTTTTACCGGAAAAAACTTTAACTCGAGTTCCTCAAAACAACGTTTTATGTCGTTAGCCCCAGCTTGGGACATGTTGATCAAAAAGTATTAAATGGTAAACCTCCACATTTGGACCGAAACTTGCTGAGTTAGGGCTTGAACTGTACTGAATTATATAACTTGAACCTTACCTGTTGCCATGGTAACATAAAAACAAATATTATTGATTTTTGATTTTGACCATTTGACCTTGCAGGTGACCCCAATGCAGCCAATTTAATAATTCTAGTACAGAATCAACATCTGTCTCTAAACAACAAAGTTTAGTTTTTTTAATTTACCATTCCAATAGAGCATTATTTTTTGAGTAATCATGTCCCAACCGTCCTCTCCTTCAAATTGGCCAAATTCAATGTGGCAGCTGTTGCCATGGCAACAGGTCACATGACCAACTTTGTTTTGCTTATTAGAGAGAGTACGTCCAAGATAATATATTAAATTCTAAGACTGGCAACTACATGCAAGAATTTAATGTACATGCATTAAGATCATGACCCTCCAAAAGTGGTCCTAAAAAAAAAACCAACCGTCTCTACCTTCAATTTTGCCAATTTCATGTGGCAGCTGTGCCATGGCAACGGGTCAACATGACCAACTTTTGTTTGTTATTTAAATAGAGTAACGTCCAAGCATATATATTAAATCTAATATGCAAACCTACATCAAAACTTTAAGTAACATGCTTAAGATCATGACCCTCCAAAGTGGGGGATACCACCTTAAAGAGAAAATGCTTAATGTTTTTTAAAGATTTAAAGTTACCGATTTCTAAGTCTAAATGGTTGATATTCTTGTTTTGGGATGATTTTAGAAACACTTTGGGCAAGTAATTTTTTTCTCCTGCAGTTCCTTTATTTACTGATGGTTAAAACTACCATGATACATATTTAGATCACACATTGCATGTTGGCAAGAGTCCATTGGAGACTGTATAGTTCTGTCCTTCACGGTTTCTTTCTTGGCATATTACAACACAGTATCTTATTCTCGCATTTTCTTGTATACCATCGGCATCCCTTGAATTTAAAAGAAATGTTACAGTATTATCGGAAATCTGGATTGGTATTAACCATCAAAAAGGGTCCCATCAAGTATGTATATATGTGCAAGTCTAAATTTACTTGGCCACCAAATTTCTTACAATTACCCCCACAACGAGACTAACGACCTTGAAGGCCCTAATTTGTATATTCTTAGTATTTACAGGGGAACGTGTTAGTGACACATGAACATAATTATGAGTACCTTTAAATTATCCTCGACATCAAAACATAGGTCTCGTCATCTTATGTGGGCATGTATGTGGAATATTGGGGCAGATATACCCCAATATGGATTTTTTTTAGTAACAGTCCTACCCTAATTTGCATATTATGTCATCATGGATAGATCTGGTCTTTTAAAAATGTTTCCATCTTGATCTTTGACCCTCAAACATAGGTCCAGTCACCTTAGTTTGTCCATTAATCAAAAGAATTGGTTGAGATATATCGAAAATGTATTTTTAGCTTAATGGCAACCCTATTTGCACTATTACGTCATCGTGGGGACATCTGGTAATTTTCACAATGGTTCCATCTTGATCTTTGAACCTTGACATATGGCCTAGTCACCTCAATTGTTTCAAGTTTATCAACATATTGTTGAGATATATCAAAAATTGTATATTCTTTATGGCGATACTAATTTGCATAAAAATGATACGTGGGACACTTTTTGATTTGTTTTAACATTTAGCTCATCGTTCACGCATTTTTTTCTGATATAGTGACATTGATTAGTAGTTAGTTCAGGGGGGTGCACGAAACCCCCTTCTACCCACTTAACTATTCGCCTATGATCTACCGGAAACCCCTGATCTACTGCCGACATGGAAGCAAGGGGCAATTCTTAAAAATTTGTAAAATAAGAAAAGCGGAATGTAATGTACCAATTCGCTGCAGAAAAGCAATTTCGGTCATGGCATTCCAAGAGCATGGTGCTCCCATTCCTACACACTTGCCAATGCAAGCGTGCAAAAATACACTAATTTCATTATAATCGAGTTGAAATTTGGTCTTTGAACAGTTTTGGTTAAGTGACAGTAGGGAATTTTTTAGATAACGAATTTTCTCTCAATTGCACAGGATCGATTGTACAGTAGACCACCTACCAAGAACGTTCCTAAGTTTATTGGACAAACAAGTACAAAAGAAAACAGTCAACCTTGTTTTGAACTTCTGACCTATCGTAATTGTTTCCCATCGAACCCGTGCTTTGACTTTCTGTCGTTCATTACAGAAAGTACTAAATCATCATATTATTACATAAGACGGCGTGATTCGGCTTTATTCACTTCAGGTGTGGATCTAATACATTGGAAAGCATTCCAAATATGCAAAAAACCCGGGTTTGAAAAAAAATGGGGCGTTTCTTGCTGAAAATCTCCTCATGTCTCTTTAAGTGACAATTTACCAGTGGAAATTTTAATCAATACATACATGTATTCACTTGATGAATCAAACACTACAAAATATTGTGGCTTGCCTTGACATAGTTAGATTATCTTATTTGCTAATTCTGCTCCTGCCTTTTAGACAGTACTTTCATTTTTCATTTCAATTAACTTCGTGACCCCCTTCGTTAGGTCCACGACCCCAAAAGGGGTTGTGACCCCCAGGTTGGGGAAACCCTTGAATTAAGAGAGTGTATGATTGTCAAAGATATGTGTATAACTTTGTAGGCCCTCAATCCCATTGAGAACATTGTCACCTGATCCATATGCTTTGGAACAATTTGAGAGCGCTAGCGGTCCTAGACAACATGACCGTTGTCGAGGGCGTCATTGTTGCATTTGTCCATCTCCACAAACCAAGTGCCGTATTGACATGTCCAATTTGATGATCAATGCACCGAAAGACCTTAGTATGTAACACTATAGTTGGTGTGAGATACAGATCTGTAGTCAAAGTTCATTTCTATGAAATTATATTCCCTGCCTTATCCCCCTTGATGTTAGTTTTGTTTTTTTTGGTGTGTTTGGATCACCAAGATATCAGTTCTCAAGAAGATTTTTTTAATTTCTTCTCTATAGGTTGAAAGACATTGCTAGTCAGGAATGGTTTGCCGATGTTTGTACACTTGATAGCATTATGTACCTACAGAGAATTTAAAACCCTTCTAAACCCTGAAAGATATTTGATTTCTGTGGAAATACCATCTCACAAAAGTGCTAAGCCGGCTGAGGTGTTCGGTGTCCTCATATTGATTGAGGTGGACCTAGAACATAAGGCAGAAATTGATTGGTGAAAACCGTCTGTGTTTCCTCTGTAATGAAGACAATATCGAGGACGAATTCCATTTTGTCATTTGTTTGTAAAATTTTCAACCGTCCCTAACAACGTTAAAATACCTGCCATCACGGGCTTATACACGACACTCATCAAAAATGTGTATTCCTTATTAATAGTGATGACTCTAACACTTTAGCGGGCTTAGCAGCATTTGCGTACCGTGCACTAAACTTACGAAATAATGTGACTGCAACTTAATTGATTTCATGATTATATTATATTCATTTTACTTCTCATCACATAGTGTGTCAATTCTATGTATTTTCCCTTTTCAATTCATTAGTATGTTTTTGATACAAAAATATGTGAGGTACATCCATGTGATGCCAGATAATGTACTATTTTGTATTATATACGTCATTCATATATTCTTGTTCATTGATTGGTTAAAAGTGGACCACATGATCAAATATAAACATACCATTCTGCAGAAAGACTATTTACGGCTCTCAAAAGAACTATTTACGTCTTCCAAAAAAGACTATTTACGGCTTCCAATTTTAGCACAATGTCAGCCCTGTGCAGCATGATCATCAAAACAAATTGTCAACATGGATACACGCGAAAATGCAGTGAGTGACGGTACGGCTACAAATCAGCCAAGATTCCAGCTGTTAAGTTAAGAAATGTCATGAAAGTGTGAACACTAAAAAGCAGATTAAGAACAGCCTGTCCATGTTTGATGGGGTTTAGTCTGTAAGTAGGGTGACGACAACACTGCAATATTCACTGCCGGCATGGGTCATGTTGGTAGGCTAGGCTAGGGCTAGGCTAGCGCTAGGCTAGGCTAAATCTCAATTTTACCTCATTGTTTTATAAAATCTTTTAACCAATCAATGAACAATGAATATATGAATGACGTATATAAAACAAAATATATACTGCCTTTATTCGAGCCTCCTGTTCAAACTATGGTCCCTCGGTGACTGCAATAGTGCTATTTTGCTTCGGGGCTGCGCCCCTCAGCAAAATAGCACTATTGCAGTCACCTCGGGTCCATAGTTTTAACAAGAGTCTCTCATGTCAGTATATATTTGTATAATATTATGGGCCAATGGCCTAATTGTATGATGAATAAATATGAACTGAACTGAACCTCTGAAAAATATAACCTCCCCACAGCTTTTATTTCGCACAGGTTCGAGTTTTACTTTATGTACATACTGACCGATTCACTTCTTACTTGTTCTTACTCGTGGTGTACACAGTTTGACCTCTAATGACCCTATGTGACCTTTGACTCTGTTAGGCATTTCCCTGCCAGGGGAATTTCACAAGTTTCAACTTGCAGTAAACCCCCTGGGCACTACCACCTATGATAAAATCTGTCTCATTACAAGACACAACAAGAGATAACCCTCTGAGTAACCAATCAAAATAGTTCTTCTATATCTCTCTGTAAGCATCTCTGATTTGCTCATTACATGATATTACCTGCAAAGTAACCAATCAAAATAGTGCTTCGATCAAGGTTTCCCAACCTGGGGGGATCGTGACCCCAAAAGGGTCAGAGACCCTTAAGAAGGGGGTCGCGAAGTTAATTTAAAATGAAAATGAAAGTACTTGTTCAAAAGGCAGGAAAAGAATTGGCAAATAATATAATTTAACTATGTCAAGCAATCCAAACTGATTTTGCAGTGTTTGATCAATTCAATTGAATTTGCATTGGATTAGTAAAATTTCTGCACGCTCCGTGCGCAAATCAGTATAAATTGTCACTTACAGGAGTGTTCAAAGACCAAAAATGAACAACACGATTGTAATGAAATTAGTGGTATTTTTGCACACTTTGTGCGCACTTGTTTTAGGAATGGAGAGCACCATGCCCTTAGAATGCCACAACCGAAATTTTTTAAGGATTGCCCTTGCTTCCGGTAGAATATAGGCAACCTTGTCTTGAAAAATTGGCTTGGCACTGACATGCTTCTCCACAACACCTTCAATTTTCCCTTGACTGGTCAAATTTCTTTTTGAAAATATATTATTTTGAGTAATGGGGGTCGCTGCAAGCTAAGTGGCAAAAAATGGGGTCTTGGGACAAAAAGGTTGGGAAACCCTGGCTTAGATGCTGATAGATAGGCAGGTAGTGCCCAGGGGTTCATTTTGTTTTGCCTTAACTCAATTTCATTATCACCAGCAACCCTAAATGAGGTTTCGATCAGGTCACCCACCATTTAAAGTGACAGGAGGAGATTTTTTTAGGATACGAATTTCTCTCAAATTGCACAGGATCACCTACCAAGAAAGTTCCGAAGGTTTATTGGATAAACAAGTGCAAAAGAAAACCGCAAACCTTGTTTTGAACTTGCCTGACTATCGTAATTGTCCCCATAGAACACCGTGCTTTGACTTTGTCGTGCACGACAGAAAGTACTAAATCATCATATTATTACATAAAAACATAGTATTCGGCTTATTCACTTCAGGTGTGATCTAATACATTGGAAAGCATTCCAAATATGCAAAAAACCCGGGTTCGAAAAAAATTGGGGGCGCCTCTTTCTGAAAATCTCATGTCTCTTTAAGGTTCGTTCATACTACGCTGCACTGCGCAGTGCAGTGCCGATATATCAATCACTTGCTGCAGCAACTCAACTTAACCTGCTGCAGCTGCAGTTAAAATAAATTTAACTCTGTTGCAGTACCGCAATGCAATATACTGGACAGAGACCGAATTCGAGCACTGCAACTTACCGCAACGCACGTTGCAGTGTAGTATGAACGAACCTTTAAAGAGGAAGGGTTTATTTACAGATAATATGGTAGGCTAAAGATGGAGTGTTGTAAGGTTTTCAAACATTGACATCAAAATCATATATAAATCTGTATTCTTTTACATGTTCAGGTAAGAAAAATATGTAGTTCTGTTCAATCATTAAACATAAACATGCAAAGGAGTTGTGAAGATGCTATTTTGTGATTCAGAAGTATTTTGGGACCCTATAGCTAGGGAGTTCTTCCTTGTATGGGAAATTAAAACTAAAAAAAGTACTTAGGCATCTAGCCCCATCCTGGCTGCGATATTTTCCCCATAGTTGACTTGTTAACTTGTGAAATTGCACTATATAGCGTCTATTTCACTTTAAAATTCGAAACAAATTAATTTAGGTCACTTGCCTCTCTCCACCCAGGGGCAAAATGGGGAGCTGTTAGGAATATAGGTATGAGTATGATGCATATTCTATTGGCAGCAGAATAAATGTAGAGTGCTTTGATACATTGTGAAAGGTGCTATATAAATGTTGACATTTATTTATTTATTCTTTATTACTAGATTAGCGAGTTGTTGGCGATGTTGGGATTTTAATTGAATATAAACCTTCACAGAATAAAGGCAGACTCATGCGTATATACAATAGATACATGTAACAATAGATACGATCAACATCATGTTATTAAGTGAACTATGGCTATTAAAGATGATGCTGTAATACATGCAAGTTAACTATGGAAAGAAATTTTGCATCCTGGCTAGGATAATCTTGTACCCAATTCAGTTTCAATACAGGCCCTTAGAATCTGGAGTTTCCGTAACCTGACCCATCTGACACACTTTTCTCTGACACACTTGTGAATTTGGAAACCCTTCACTGAATAAAGCACAGGTTTATTCCATTAAGGAATCTGGTTATAAGAGAAAGGAGTGTAAAGAAATACTGTTATAGATGAAAGTACACATGCTGCAAAAACCTGATTTTTTTTCAGAACTTATCACTTTTTATGTCATTTCTTGGCTTGGCAGAAAACAGATCCCAAATTCAAGGAGCGGGCACCTCGAATCCAGCCCAGTTTCAAGGTTGGCTGCAAGGCTCAAGTTCACATCACCCATGTTATTAGGTTTCCACAATATGAGGTGAGGTAAACAGCGGACCTTTTTTGTGTCATTTGCAAAGCAAGCGGCACATAGTTATAGTTATGCTTTGTTATACTGTGTCTGTGTATCTATCTGTGTGTGGTAACAATGTTAACCCTATAATTGCCCACTGTTTTCACATACGTGTGCACATTTTCATGACACTTGGATACAACGTTTCTTAAGGTGGATGTTAAGGCAGGAAGTTAGTCAAATGGCCAGTTTTTAGTTTTGTTCATGAATGTCTAATGACATTAACATGTTTTCTTTCCATATATTTTTACAGAATCTATATATATTCATTTTTTCCTCATATTTTGTTCATTTTACTTTTACTATGTTATGCATTTTTGACCAAAAAAACTCACATAGGCTGAACTGCAAAAGGGCGGGTAATTTTGCGTATTACGCAATAGGCGTCTGTGCTATTTGGCACGCATGAGCAAAAGTTGGAAGTAATGCCTTGATGCATCAATTCGATGACGCATACCCATGGTAACTTGTATTCAATTGTAAAATGGCTGCCCACGTGAGTTGCTTTTGCAAACAGAATGAGATTTTAATTTCATGATTTGAGCCTCATAAATTGTTGGATTTTGATCATAAAAACCCAGATTAAGTAATTTGACCTGGTGCAGAAGCAGTGTGAAGAATAAGAGATGAAACGCTTGTTTTTTGGAATAAGGCTATATATTTGTAGTGAAACAGGACATTATTTGGACAAAATGGCAATTTTCTCTGTGTTCACTTTTGGTGATAAGTCATGAATTTTGGTTCCCAGTTACTCAAAATCCATATAGTAGCAACAGGTAAGAAATGAAGTGCATCATTTAGAGCATATTGTTATAATACCTCCATTTTTGTGATTAAAAATATCAATTTGATTTTCTCAATTTTATTTGAGAAGAGATTTCTCACGGGAAAAGTACTTTGTTTATGATAAAAAAGAGCAGGAGATTCCCTAGTGCTATATTGAGCTCACACCTGTTATTTACAACTAGATAGATTGCACAATAGGGGAAATGGGAATTCCCCAAGATGTAAACTTAGAAACTGAGTCAACTTGTGTGCATTGAGATCAAAACATATTGCATAAGATGGGGATTCCCCATCATGTTATAAATGTTAGGTGTTGCAATGTAGATGATGTAATTTATGTGAAATCCAATTGGTCAGCCAGTGCTAGGTTATGTTTATGCATGATAATGTTGTAATACTATTTTTAGGTATTAGGAAATACTAGTTATGAAATATTGTGTATATATTAAGGAGAACTTGGCCAGAAGATTTGCCAGCAGCTAGAGTAGCAAGTAGCTAGAAGCTATAGCTAGTTTTGATCTGCAATAATTGTAAACCTGTACATAGTGCCAGGATTTATTATATTTTCAATCCCATGTGAGCAGTGTGCCATAATTATTCTACTGTCGTCTTTGAAGCCAAAAGTGCTGGGAATCAAAATAGGATTCCAAATTGTGGACAGATAGAAATCGTGGTGATTATCTTGGACTGATTTACTGTGGAATATTAGTGTCGTCGAGGGACTTATTTAACCTTGTCGTCTTGAACTGCTGGACAAAATTACCTTCAAGACTCAGAAGATTCGCATGGAATATACCATGGATATTTATGTGAACTTATGCGCTGTCATTTTGGAGTCTTCGCTGTGAGGACATAACATCGTTGATGAAGTGCAACGCTTTCAACACAGGACACTAGTGAACTCTAAGTACCATATCTTAACTAATTGTGTGTAATTTTAATATATGTAATGTTGTTTTTGGACATTCCAAATTCTTGAACCAAACCGATTACAAATCATTAACTCTGTTATATTATAAAATTCAGATCACTTGTGCCAAGGCTCATTTATTTGGTGTTTGAAAGGTATTTCTGACCTTTGACATCCGCGAATGTCATCAACCATATCAAATCTAGCTCGGCATTTTTAGTTTTTAATTATTTATAAAATCGGATTTTAAATGTCCCACTTGGCATTGTTCCAATTTTTCACCACATTTCTATATTTTTTATAGGGAACCAAAACAAGAGTGAAAATCACCATTTTTTATGATTTCTAAAAAATACATTTTGGAAAAGATCATATTTGGATTCCTTGGTACATTTCCTTCTCAAATATGTATACTTTTTATATCATGATTGGAACAAATTAAGATACTCAAAACAGTTTCCTTGAATTCCTGCCTTAACCACCCCCTTAAGTTTGTCCCACATGTTGGTGCCATCATGTGACCTGGTGACCTTCATGTTACCTTTAACCATTCACAAAAACGTACAGCAGAGTTCGGAGGGACTATACAATGGGCTCCGTCCGTAGTCCGTGAGAAAAGTTAACCTGGACCTTTAGGCCCTATCTTTTTGTTCTAGTTGAGCATAGAGTAGCCCAAACATGGGTTATCTTTGTAGGTAGTGGAAATTCCCCTACTCACCATGTAAGTCATTATCCACCCCAGGGTCCTCCCCTGGGTCTGGTCAGGGGGTGGAAAAGGAATTAATATTGCAACAAAAGAGGTCAACAGTGCCATATCGTTTTTCCTAATGAGCTAGAGTAGCCAAACTCAGGTAGAATTATCAGATCTAGGGCACAATCCCCCATTAACATGTAATTCATCGCCCCAGGGTCCTCCCCTGGGTCTGTCAGGGGGTAGGGAATATAAAAAGAGGTCAATATTGCACAAAAAGGGTCAACAATTTGGCATTCTTCTTTTCAGATGAGCTACAGTACCAACTTGGGTATATTGTAGGTAGGGCACAATCCCCTACTACTAGTAATTTATTCCCCTGGGGTCCCCCTCCCCGGGTTTGACATGGGGGTGTGGAATTAAAAAAAATTCAATATTTCCAAACAGGTAACATGTTGCCATCTTGTTGGGTGCTGACATTTGACCCTTGACCTTTAGAGTTTTGTTGTCCACTGAACTTTGTTCGCAGGACGTAGTTTATCCACTTTTCTGTCTGTTTCTCTGACCCCTGGCTATGTCCATCGTCCGTCTGTCATCTGCCTGTCTGTCTCATCCGTGTTAACTGCTTGTGTACCAGTTCTCTGGAGTTCCATAATGACTCGGTGATATAACTTTGTGGAAATAGCGGGTTGGATGAGTTCTTGACTGATTAGATTTTGGGCATAACTATGCTAATTAAGTATCTAATTGCATATTTTACGAAAATTTTCCAGCCGGGCTTGGCGTATAATGATGTACTTGGTGGAAGGAGCGGGTTGAAGAGTTCCTCGACCTGAATAGATTTTGGTGTATTTTGAGTAACTTATAAGTATGCAAATGAGCTAATAATATGCAAAAATAAGCATATTCAATTTTTGAACAGTGCATCGATACGCAAAATCCTTTCGCGCTGAAGGCCTATCAGGGTGGCACACAGACATCTTTTTTTGCCATTTGAAAGTATGTTAATTGCAGCTTCACGTATGCAAATGAGCTAATTAAATATGCATAATTGTTTTGTATCACTGAAATGGTACATCTGATAGGCAAATCACTTCGCTGCAATTAAAGACTATCGGCCAGAACAATCTTTTGTGTGAATATAATTAGGTCAAGTGCATGTGCCAATTATAGTCTGATTTTTTATTTCCTGTCAGTAAACGCTATTGTCGATGGTAAGAAATAACCTCGAGGGATTTTGAGATCTAAAACTAAATGCCACTTTGTTCAGCAGAATACTATGATCTAAACGCCAATCTACATACCTTTTTGCATCAAATATGTAAAGGTCTTCATACCAGATTAAATTGAATAGATTGCCGTACAGTCTGAGACACCTATCGATTCCTCTATTTGGAGACAATCAAAGAGAGAATAAAGTGTGCCATGAACATCGAGGCCCGGGTGAACCTCTAATCTGAGGAGGATTAGCCACGGAAATATTGTAAGTTTCGTTATGAGTGACAAACTTTCAGTATATGATGGGCAAAGACGTCAAACATTTCGGAACATACAATAAATGTAAACCAGCGTAAACGAGGCTTACCCAACGTATCAGATTTTCTAATTTACAGTGACCAAGGTCGCAGCTAAGTTGCGTTTTGGCGTCCAGGATGCTCTCTTTTGCCATTTCGGACGGTTAAAATTACATTTTTGATTGAGCTCACGCATCCAGCTTGATGCGCAAAAAATCCCCAAAAAATCATCCTGACTTAATCAGTATTGACATTTTCCAGTCCACTCGCAAATGATAAAATTTCCAGGGGGTGATATTTGTCCACGTTCGCTTGTTAATTATTTCCCGAAATTTGCAGTTTACTGTTTTCTTCTTATTTCGCATGAGTGAAAGTTCGTAAACATGATAACAATTCTTGGTGAAACGCTCCATTCATTAAGTGCCGCCGTACCACGTTGCCAATCATAAAAAAATCATGTACATCACATTAAGATTTCACATCGGCAAATGTAATACCCTCATCGAAATTCACATTTTCGTGCGCAGAATGCACAGAATCGAGAACTCGTCTGCTGCGCATCTGTACAAACCCTATGGCAAATTTTAATACCATAATGGCGCTGGGATTATTTTTTACGTGCAACTTCCCTAATAATTTCTTTCTTTGCCCCTTTCCAAATGCAACACTGTGTTTGAATTTTTAGTAGTGAACGTGGTTTTCTTGTTTATCATAGACGATTCCAGCTATTTTTAAAACGAAAACCGTGTTTCGTAGCGACGTATGAAGGTCTACTCAAAGCACGACATTTTTACAGCTGCAGCTTACGCTAGTCTAAATTGCAATTACATATGCTTTCACTTTTAGTGTCTCTGGACTCCGAATTTGTCTATGTCATGTTTATCATTTATGTGCTAAATAATAAAAACCTTAAAATTTCAAGAGTCTGCTGCCAAGATTTCTTTTCAATGATATTTTTATGATTGTGACGATAAATTAAAAATAATCAAGTGAGTTGTCAAGCTTTTTATTATGTTAAGTTCAATCTGAAGAGAGACGTGTATTGTGCCTTCACTCAGTCCAAATGTTATGTGCGACTTTTTGTGCAGCTTTATTGTTGGGTTATACGTTGATGTTCTGGACTTGATTGAATCACTGTTTTTATATTTTTTTTCCTCCAAATAAAAAACGTCATTTTTTTCTGCAATGCACAATAACGTCAGATATTTCGAGCATCGTGTCAGTAAATTCTATAATCGGTCAGTTGATCAGACGCATGTTCTAATCGTGCATCGGATTTACTTGTACAAAATCACAGCCAACCCGGTGTGAAAGCAGATACAGTCCGGGGCTCCATAGACGATAACGGAATAAAGCGTGAAACTAATGTTGCGTGAAGAGTCAACTGAATCGATTGCCATATTGTTCACCATTGTTCCCGGACTATGAGTACGCCGGACTATAATTACTTCTACACCTGTACAACTCGCGGTCATTCGGCCATAATTTTTAGCGCTGAATCAAGTCACGATAGGATGACTGAATGAGGTGAAGTGTATTTAATTTAGTTATGATACTAATATATATAATTAAAAGTTTTTTGAAAAATATCTTTAAGATGATTGCAAACATGGAGGGAATAATAATACACATCCAACTTCGGCAAGCTCATGACACGTGTGTGACAGAAGATGACCCTTGCAATTTTGAACAATAAAAATGTGGACCCCACACAGTCCCCCAGAATTTGCGATTGGACCCTCAAAATTTGCAATTCCAGGTTGTTCAAAACTTAGTGCTAACCCTGTTAGTGACGAAAAATACTGAAGGAAAACGCATGCAAGCACGTTGTTGATGTGTAGAGAAATAATACTGCTTAAAACAGCAACATATGGAATAAATTCCTGATGTAGTTATAAAAATGGTGGAGGATTTGATATAAGTGGAGATTCATCCTCTTCCAGCAATAATAACAACGACTGAAAATTTGGCGGGTAATAATTACTTATTCGTATCATTTTCTTTACTACTTGAATGCTTCAGTTTGTTAAATTTTGATGTTTGGAATTTATTCAGTTGCATTTTGGCGCTCTTTTCTTCGTGAGAAAGGGACATTTTTTAATTATGGCCTTAATCTGATCCGACATCGTCACATTAGAATTATCACATTGAATAATGGGTAACATAGGCTCTCACCCCCCCCCTGAAAACGAATGGAATCGTCAACATGCCCCAAAAAACTTTTAATGAACTGACAGGAATAAAAAAAACTACTATAAAGGGGCATTTTGTCAATGCAGTTGATCTCATTAAATGCATAATTGCTGTATCGCTGAAACTGTACATTGTTGGGGAGGGGGTGGGAATAATACAGATGGACATTGCATGGTGTATCTATGGTGGGGTGGTCTACAGATGGACATTGCATGGTGTATCTATGGTGGGGTGGTCTACAGATGGACATTGCATGGTGTATCTATGGTGGGGTGGTCTACAGATGGACATTGCATGGTGTATCTATGGTGGGGTGGTCTACAGATGGACATTGCATGGTGTATCTATGGTGGGGTGGTCTACAGATGGACATTGCATGGTGTATCTATGGTGGGGTGGTCTACAGATGGACATTGCATGGTGTATCTATGGTGGGTTGGTCCTTGTGGTCTCAGGTTTAAGGGAGTGTTGGCCAGAATTAAGGGGGGCGGTCTGGTGTATTTTAAGTTGTCTCTTCTTAATGATCGCGAACATATTACGCATGCGTCGTAAAAGACGAGTTTGCCTTGTTTAATTTGTTAAAGGTACATTTTGTGACCTCTTTATTATTTATGTTTCACTAGATATTCCCAAAAGGTTATTTTAATAACCTTGGCTCGTATGACAATATGACATAAATTTCAACATGATTGGTGCATTTTAAAAGTGTGACCCCTGTGTACCTTAAATTGGCTCTTATTGAAAAGTGACACCACAATTTGAGACTACTAACTACCTAGCATTGATGAGGGTCCATACTAACTACCAAAGGTGTCAAACCTTTTCTGTAGTGGGGGTGAACAACGATGTTGACCTGGGGCCATGCTCCTGCTCTATTTCAAGAGCCACTGACTCAAGGAAAGATAAAGTGAGATTTAACCATATACATGGCAGCACACAGATGTATCGCATGGCCAGCTATTGTTACATACAACTTTGTTGCAGTCACATGACAGATTTTTAACGCGGTCAAAGGGCACATCAAGGTCAAAGGTAATATGGGGCCTATCATGCCACAGGCGACACAAGTGGTCCGAGGACCGCGATTTATTTTTTTAACGTTTTTGAGGAAATTCATTACGAAATTTGAATTGGGCATAAAAATCATTAAAGAATCTTGCTGTGTAGATATAGTTCACTGAAATATGAATGTACTATGTTGTCTTTCAATTATTAGATTGTCAACAAAAAATTAGTGCGTACTCAAAGAGGAGATCGGCAGGGAGATCCTGAAACTGAAATGCAGAGTTTCCAAGTACAATCCGTGTGTCAGAGAGGTTCTACATCACGCTAATTGATCCTAAACATCATACCAACCATGAACTAAAAGATGCCGAGATGGCACGGGAGGCTCACAACCTTCGCATACAGAGCCACAATGGCACGTAAAAGAGAGGCAAAGAGGAGAAAGCAAGATGCAGCTGTCTCTTCTGTCGATTCCTGCAAAGAACTTAGGAGGAAGTGAAACCAACTTACACCATAATCCTCAGTTGGGGGGCTGGGCCATCCAAGATTGCACCAGGTGCAGGGCCATCCCATAATGCACCCGTTGCACCTGCAGAACCCAGTCACAGACTAGGAATGATAGTACTGCCGCAGCGGACAAGGTTGTGGCAAAGGTTCTTGAAAGCTTCCATCGATGTCAACTTTTCATGGTGGAAAATGCTGATAAGCTTTTGAGTTAGAACGCAAGGCCAGCGAATTACTTCAAGAAACCAGCACGAGTAGTGCATCAGCAGGAAGGGGTGCGACACAGACTGGCAATACAAACCTGATGGTGCTGATAAAGGTGGGAGAGTATGTGGACGGAAACATCAGGGAAGTGATAATGTGGAGCAGATTATGCCTGTGGTTGAATCAATAGAATGTGGAAATTTTCAATTATAGTAAGTTTCAAACCTATCGTGTCACCTCTAGTATTTTCCGAAGGTATGGAACATTGAATGAGGGGCATTGCCGTGGGTGAATTAAAATTCCAAGCTAAAACTATGTAAAAATGGTAGTCGATAGTAGAGAGAAAAATAAATTATATGCGTAATGAAAGCATTCAAGTCAACCCCGTAAGTGCTTTATGAGCTACATACAACTCTCAAAAACATTAAATCATATTTGATTCAGTGGTATTCAATGGAACAGGTGAGTTGAATGTTCTGACTCTGGAGTGCCGTGTTCTGGATAGTACACAAGGAACACAAAAGCGTAGTACACTCTATGTACAAAATGGTTTTGTGTTTTTCAACAGGAAAAAGGCCAAGATTTTCTTAGTTTCGGTCATGAAAGAGGTGATTCAGGCCGCATATTTCCTTTTCTGCCTCCTCTTCCAACTAATCGACGATGTCCAAAACTTTCCCTCTGGTGACACGATGGAGTTGAACTACTAGAGCAGCATAATATTAGATGTTCACAGAGTAATATTGTTATGTTGATATACAAATAATTTAGAGTGGTAAGAATATTTTCATGTGTTGAAAGATGGAATGTAAGCCAAGTTGAATAAAATTTCATCTTTAATATTTAAAAACTGAACTATTTGTAGTAGATTCACACCAAAGTAAACTTTAAAGAGAGACACTGGCACCTTTGAAAAATAGTGCACCTCAAGATTTTTCAAAATGATTATTTTTGCATGGTTGTTTAAAGCTTTCATATACATAGCCATCACTCGAAATGATTGAGACCAAATAGCAGCGTCCTTATGGGTAAAAGAACGATTTTATAATTAATGTCGCCCCGCGACACAGTAAATAAATAATTAAATAAATGTGCCAGATTTTATAGCGCCTTATCACCATGCAGTATCAAAGCGGCTTTACATTATTCCGCTTGTTGTTACTAGGGAATCACAGAATATTTCATTTTCATCTAGGGGGCTTGCTTTACGGGGCGCTGCAAACCTATCCAACTAAAGATGTAATTCATTCCCCGACAACAGCTCCCCAGATTTCGCTTGGGCGACGAGGGCAATGGAGATTAAGTATCTTGCCCAGGGACACAAACACAGTTGAAACACCGGGGCTCGAACTCACGATTTTAGATATCACGAGGTCCTGGCCTTATCCGTTGCGGCCAACATGCTTTCTACTTAATTCAGCAGGATGACGGACAATGGCATTGGTAACACAAAAACGCACGCCGTATGCATTTTTCTATTGCCAGCACCAGTTGACCGGTCTGGACCTTGTGGGTTTTAATATCAATGAGTACAAGTCTATGATATTCATATAATATACACATTTGTTGATTAAAGTTATGGAAAACTTAAAAGTTAGCCTACAAATTTCCTGGATGTCTTTAACCTTTTATTAACGTCCCTATCTGTTTTTGAGTATGTTATTTTTATGTATAAAATGTATCTCTATTCTTTCAATGGCCTAGACTATCATTTGAGAGCAAATTGAAGAAATTTCATATTTTGTGAAAATGTGCCAGTGCCGCTTTAATGCTGCGAAAGATGGGGCTGATCTGACAAAACTATGATGTGCCATTTTCTGGTGTCTATTTGTCGCTAGTTGGAGGATGCAGTTTTGGTCTGACCTCCGGTTTAATTGCCTTGAATTTAATCTTTGAATAGCAGATTGACTTCCACAAGTCAATGAGCTGCTCTGTAACAGTACATAATGAATGCTTTGGAAACTACAGGATGACAGGAACTATATACAGGAGTTTGAGGAGTCGCATCTGTTTCGGTGATCGCTTCTGATCGAGCCATCAACCTGATGAGGAACAAAAAAAATTGGTAGTAAGTAAAATAAACACGGAACCTATATACATGAATAATACTGCAATAGGCCTATATATCATAGAAGCCTATGTTAGCATGAAAATATCACTAAAACACTCATGTATGATCATGTGTGATGTGTTGTAATAAGTTCAGTTAAGCAATGTAATAACAAAACACAGAAAGATGAATGAAACAGTTAAGATACTCCTGTATACATAACAATACCTATGTGTGTGACGCAGTAGAAAATAATATGGGTGACTGACTTTGTCCAGTTTTGTTGTGATTGAGCTATATGAATATTGGAGCTGGGCAACAATGTCGAAAGAGAGAAAGTGGTGGTATGGGGAGGGGGGGGGTAAGATACCCAGTTTGCACTTCTACAGTTCTTTAGAACCCCTGTTTAGGTATCTTACTTTGCCTCAAAACTCATAAATTTTAGCTCCATGGCTATATTTTGAGGAATTTTGCCAGTTCTTCAGCTCCAATACTCAGTTCCCATGTCCAAAATTGGTTTAAAAATCAGACCCTACCCTACTTTCACCAAAAATTATGTTCTTAAGCCCCAAGCCCCACGCTCCTATCCAAACCAAAGTTGAGGGCCTCCCCCAGGCTCTTGAGGGACGACTGAGTGGTAGGTGGTGAGGCAGCGGCTTGGGACACTGCGGGAGGGACTGGCGACCAGCCTTTAGGTCAGTATGTGTGTTGGTAACCACGTTCAACTTGTTGGTCAGCCCAATTTTTGGTTTCTTCTTGTGGACTGATGGTTGGTTCACAGTGAGGAGAGGTCTTTTTGGTGTTTGATCCTGAAAGATAAAGGCAGAAATAATAGAAATAGTTAAATGACATACAACTCTTGACTAATAAGTACACACATGGATAATGTTATTATTATTATCATTAGTTATTGTTATTATTATCTTATGACAAAGCGAAACTTCATAATTATAATAATAATCCCCTGTGGACCTTAAAGTGCTCCTTCTTGATTGCATTCTGTGTATAGTACTTGTATTTAATGCTCTCTCAAGTCTGCTCGCTCGGCATATGAGCGAGTTGGGGATGGGGACAACTGTACTGGTAGAGGTATTCTATGTGAAATTGTTTCTCATGATGATTGAGATTCCCCAGGTTACTAAATCTCCTCTCACATTGTCCACATCTATACATGTTATGAGCGGCAGCATCAGCTCTGGGCTCGAACACAGCGATTTCACCAGTTTTTGGTCTGGAATAAGGATTGGATCAAGAAGTCATCTTGGTTAATTCGTGCCATGTGCAGCTCTCAATGTTGACTGATCAACTGAAAGTGGTTCATTCATGTTTTAATCGTAAATGTGACTGCATGGTCCTGTGACCCGTCATCACACGTAACAGTTGCAGAATCTCTCTGAATTCCTGAATGTGCCGGAATTCCTTCTATTGTATTGGTGTGTACCATGCACTACCTCTTCTATCTCTTCTCCATCATTCCATTAGCACTTCACATATCCATCAGCATGGATGACGCTAAACTGACAAAATCTGTTGTCATTTAGGGAAGCATAACTTGACCAGCCATATGTATAAATTGGGGAACCACTGCAGGTTCTACATGGTATTTAATTATCTTCAGAAGAGTTGCTGAATCGCAGCTCTAGCTCCACTGGGTGTAGGATGTAGCAAGCACCCTTGCCATATGAAATATGTGCAAATTGGCTGTGATGATCTAAATGATTCTTGATGAAGCCATGATATATGGGATAGTGTTTTTGAAACCTCTGAAGAATGAGTTGACTCTCTGATTGAGATCTTGTGGTTGCTATTTCCTCTGCATCTCCAAGTGTGTCCTTCTATCTTTGATGAGCTTTTCTGGAAAGTGCTTGGTGATCCACATACAACAATGTATTGGTGCAAGTACTAGCACCCAAACCAAAGCGGTCCTCCTCCAGTCTCACAAAGTTTATAGATAGCGGTGGCTCCCACCCACAAATGGGCTCAGCTTGGAGTCCCGTGGCAAACCTAAGAATGCTGCTCAGGTGGATCGACTCCCCCTCCTCCTCTCCATTCACTTTGCACTTTCCATCAATATATAAAATGATAGGTAAATAAATGATTACCAGCACAGATCCTTCAGGGAGGGTCAGGTGAAAATTTCAAATTTTTGTCTTTTTGGTCTAATATATTGTTGCAAATTCATGAAAAGCAGCACTGTCAAAGCAGAGTTGCATAGACAATTCAGAAGTAGAAAAAAAGCCATATGTGGGAGTTTCTCAGATCCTAGAGAAAAAATGTACACTTTTAGCCAATGGAAAGTACTAAAGTAAATGTTTGACAGTAAATGATGTGCCATACTAATCTGAAAGGAAATAACCATCGTACTCCAGATGTACCCAAAAATTGCTTAAATGAGGTGACAATTTTTATTTCAAATTCATATTTTGTCAATAATAGATACTACTTATTTAAGAAAATGTTGTATGTGCTAGGTCAGGGCACGTGTGTCGCACATTCTAGGCTAAAGAAAATGTATTTTATTAATCTAGTTCACTGAAAATTCAATAAAATCAGTCAATTTTATGATTACAATTTTAAATAAAATTTTCCTTTTTGGTATTGACAAAAGAGGAATCCAAAATGGTAGAAGGTCAAGGGATTTTTAAAGGATTTAAATGATGCAGCCATACAGCTTTATCGAATCATTCAAAGTGGGGGAACCAAGTATCAAACATGGCCAAAGACCTGCATATAGCGCATGCACATAAATTGGATGCCGTACAAAAAAAACAACAGCTCAGCATGCTCATTGGGCGTTCCGTATGGGTAGTGTACATGCTGTACTTATCAATGGAGTTAATTAAGAGGGCAATGCAAGTCAATACGTGTGCAGTGCTTATTTACGCATTGTCTGGGAATTAAGGATTACCATAGGCCAAAAGTTTCGTGTGTGATTGAAAAGCATCGCTTAAAAATAGTGAAGTTGATCAAGTCTTACCTTCTTTATTGTCCCCACCGAACAAGTTCGGAACGGGGACTATGAAATGAGCAGCGTCCGTTCGTCCGTCTGTGATAAAAATGTTAACCCATGTTGTATATGATTTATCTAGAGATCCGTAAAGGGCGCCAATGATGTAACTGGTGGAAAGAAGCCGGGTTGATGAGTTCTCGACCTGATTAGATTGTGGCAGTAAAATATGCTAATTAAGTATCTAATTTGCATAATTTACGAGAATTTTCCTGCAAGGCCTGTGTACAAGTTTTCTGGAGTTCCGTAAGGCGTATAATGATGTAACTTGGTGGAGGGAAGCGGGCTGAAGAGTTCTCGACCTGATTAGATTTTGGGTGTATTTCGGGCAAATTGAGTATGCAAATGAGCTAATTAATATGCAAAAATCAGTGTAATTGCTATATTTTTGAAACGGTACATCGGATACTCACATTTCCTGCACTGCATGAAAGCCTATTATGGGGCCCATCTTTTTTGCAATTTGAAAGTATGTGATGCATGCGGCTTAGGTATGCAAATGAGCTAATTAAATATGCGTAATTGCTGTATCTCTGAAACAGTACATCGGAGAGGCAAAATACAATAACCCATTTTACATGATAATTGATTTACAATGAACTGTTAACCTGCTGTTTTTCTACACCACCTTCCACATCTGCATTAACACTATCGGTTTCCTCCTCTCCTTCAGTGTCTTCAATTATCACTCACTACATCTTGTTCTTGTATATCTGCAGCATCATTGTCTTTTTATTTTTGCTCTCCTTTCTTTCAACCATTTTCTGTTTGTAGATGTTGCCGGCTAGTTTCATCCTGATCAGTTGCTAGGCATTTCTTTTATTTGTTGATGCTGCTATCAAACCATTACCTGCAAAATCAGGGGAGTTTCCGTAACCTGACCCATCTGACACACTTTTTTTCTGACACATGAATTCGGAAACCCTTCACAGAATAAAGCACGTTTATATTCCCTTAAGGTTTCCGAATTCATAAGTGTGTCAGAAAAAAAGTGTCGGATTGGTCAGGTTATGGAAACTCCTCAAAATCAGCATTAAGAATACAAGCGTAAATTTGAGGTATTTGTTAAATGATTACTGCTGATGCTTTCATCCTCATACTCAATTGAAACACCTGGTTGAATCTTTGAAGTAGTACTTAAGGGGTTTGACGTGTGATTTGTATACGTGCAAGCTGCTGTACACTTCAGCCTCTTGTGTGGGCCCGTCATGGACAAATGGAAGAATTTTAGTTTTGAGCTTCGAAGGTATCATGCGCAGATACCGCGAATAACTGTGCGCTTGTTTGCGTTTATTAAAAATCGCGCATCTCTACGCCTGCGTTCCAGCTTTGCTGTATGCCGAATGTTGCGCGGATTTTTCTTGCCGCCCAACAAGCCGCCCAATTTGAAAAAAGTGTCAAATTTCAGTGGTTTTCGGCGTGTTATGGAAAAAGTAAGTCGGTGACCCTCATTTTTGTGGGCCGCCAGCTATAGCTGGCAGGACCACTTAGCAATCCGTTGTGCGTGTGTATGTGTGTATGTGTGTGTGGATGTGTGTCACAAATTGTTCAGTTTTTTTTTAAATTGACCTCAATTGAAAAGTTTAACTTCAATTGGAACCAAACTTCTGTCATAGGTGCACAATGGGATCCGTCATATGTTGATGAGGTCAAAGGTCATGTTGAAAGGTCAATGTCATGTGATGTCAAGTTAAAATGGGGGCTAAAAATGTAAAATTCATCTAAATTGAAAACTTGAAGTTCAATTGGAACCAAACTTTTGTCCAAGGTGCAAATGCGATCCCTCGTATGTTGATGAGATCAAAGGTCACGTTCCAGGGTCAAAGGTCATGGGGCGGCCCACAGCTATATTCTTTGAATATAGCGAGCGCGAAAGCCGAGAACCGCGAAATTCTAGTTTATTTCAAAATTTTGAAGAACGACATCGGGGCCTCAACATATTAGAAATTTAAACATTTTATCGAGAGGTTTTTATTTTGTAGGCAATCTAAACGTCAAATTTGGACTTTTCCATGACTTGCGTGGTTTTTAAAAAGTGACAACATACCTTTTTTGTTTTGCTATAGCTCAAAAACAAAGTCGGGTGAACCCCCATTTTTTTATTTCAGATTCTTAACTCAGCACCGTTTGTAATACCTATATGTGAAATTCCTGAAAATTTTTATCGAGTAGATCGCTAACACGTCAAACCCCTTAACCAAACGGTACCATCTTCAAACAGGCATAGCTATATTAAATTACTGTCCAATATTTGAATACCCATCCTTTTTTACCGGGGCCATTAAAATAAATCCTCTTGCCTCTCCCGGTGAATGGATAAACCTAAAACTTCGAACGAGGTCAAACTCATGTTGAATCTACTATAGTACTTTAATCACAGCAGCCGACAACATCCGCTGAGCTATTGTTCATGAGTTCTGTTCAAATAAGAGTCTCTTCAACAGACTTTAGTAGGCGTCTGTGGAAATTTAATATCCGGGTTTAATTATAAGGTTTAACACAAAAATATGTGACCGGTTAGAAGTTTTTTCTGTTGAACGGTTTTGGGTGGTATAAAAGGACCTTTTAGACACAAAAATTTCTACACGGTCATCGTTTTTTCTGGGAAATGCGTAAGTAAATTTCTGTGTTTTGAAATGGCAGAATGCGACCTATGTTTGTGTATCCGTGCACAGCGGGAGTTTGCTGGCTGCTGTGGTACTTAATGTACATAACCTAAGACTGATTAATCTTAAGGTACAAAAGTAATGTATTTAGAAAAATGCATTTTCTAGGACACAGTTGAGTTTATCTTTGTACGGTAACAAGTTCCTTTGTAAGGTAACAAGTTCTTTTTTGTTGTGCTTCCTTTTACTGTTATTCACAGATTGTGCACAGTCTCAATATCTGCTGCTGCAAAAACATTCACTGTTGGTGCCAATTTGGACTCGAAAAATCGCCCTTTAATTTAGTTGCACCTAGTGCTCCTTTAAGCTTATAGCGCCCTCATGTGGGTTTATGCTGACAGATGATGGCAGGCGTGACCATGTGAACTTAAATTCTTCAACCTCATCGCTAACAATTACCAAAGCTCAAAATACACATTAATTAACACATAGAGTTTGAACTACTATTCTTGGGGCATCTTGTAATAAGTACTTTGAGGAGTGTAAACTTGGTCTTTAATTCAGGATGCGTATGGTAACTTGTCGAGGCCCAGATCACCACCGGAACATGCATGAACCAAAAGCAGTGAATTTCACTCTTTCTGGCCAGAAAATTAAAAATTCTTTTTTGTTTTTTAATTTTCTGGCCAGAAAGATTAAAGTTCACTGCTTTTGGTTCAGGCTGTTAAACGGACAGACATTATACAGTGCCTGAAAATAGAGGTTCTAAAATTATATATAAACAACTTTACTGGCATTACAGCTTGGCAAATAAGTGGTCAACTCGATTTTGGTTAGGTATGATGGATTAAAGAGCACCTTCATTTATTCTCTGGATCTGGATTGGTACGTGGCACGGACTCGGGAACAAATCCATGTACAAAAGCCACGGGAGTAAAAAGACGGATGCCACTTAATTTGCTGCTACAATGTCGCGTTGCCTAATAAAGTTAGTTAACTGGGTTTTAAATGCTTCATTGAATGATTGAGATGATGCATCGGGTAAACTATTCCAATCCTTACAAGTTCTGGAACAAAAGAGTACTTGTGGGCAGAATGGCTGCGCAAGCTGAATACTGTGACCATGACGCCATTAAGGGCGTTTTAAACAGTGGACTTGGAGATGGGCTGATCACCCATGAGGATCTGCTTCATCAGGATAAGACGCGATGCTTCGCGGTGTTATTGCAAGGAATCCCAACCCAGGTCATTTAACATGGAAACACACTCTTCTCTGTTATAATTGCTTAAAACGAATCGTGCAGCACGCCGCTGCACCATCTCACGCTTGTTGATATATTCGCTTCATATGGGTCGCAGACTGCTGATGCATACTCCATGTGTGGGCGAATAATATGCCAGATAGCTGTTTTGTCTTTGTCTTTGCTGCTCTGGGGCACTTTCGGAGGTTTCGTCTCAGCATGCGAATTTGGTTTTGCCTTCTTCACCATAGGATCATCTGAATAGTCCCATTTAAATTTGTGAGAAAGATACACTCCAAGATTACTGGTGTGTGGTCCACTGTAAGCCCAACGGATAAGCTTGTAGTGAGAAGGAACTTTGCTTCTTCTTACCATATTTCTAACATAACACTTTTTGACGTTGAATTCTATCTGCCAAATAATGCCCCATTCCATGAAGTTTGTTGATGTCATCCTGAAGCTTTTCACAGTCATAATTGGAATTAACTGTTTTATACAGGATGCATTCGTCTGCAAAAAGACTTATTTTCAAGATTGGAGGTTATCAGCTATGTCCCCATTTCTAGTAAAGCAAATAGCAAGAGGTCCTAAGACTGTCCCCTGGGGTACTCCGGAGTCAACAGTATCCCACTCCTAGCTGGAGGCATTAATCACCACTCTCTGTTTACGCTTGGTGAGGAAGTTGTTATCCCATGTCAACAGCTTTCCACATATACCATACATGGTGAAGTTTATCCTTCAACTTCATGCGGCACGGTGTCGAACGCCTTTGAGAAATCTATATAACGATGTCCACCTGCTTTCCGGCGTCGACACCTTAATCCCAGTCGTCACTGATAAGACAGTTGAGTAACACAGGATGGTGTTTCCTGAATCCATTGCTGTCTTGGAGTCAAGATGTTACTTTTCCAAGTGTCGACTGATGTGGGAAGGAACTATACTGCTTCTAAGAGCTTAATGATATGGATGTTAATGACCCTATATGCTTTTGGTGATATCAATCCTTGAAAAACTTTTTTTATTTCACAAAATTTCAGTTATTCTGTTTGTTCTTTTTTTTTTATGTAATCAAGCAAATTTTCCGGAGGAGCATGGATATTGTGATGGCACCTTTCGTTACCAGAGATTGTGAAATATTTTTTTTGGTACAAATAGTCAACCAAAATTAAACTGCCAATTCAAAAGTTTGAGATGAATTTCACATTTTTTCTTCTTGAGGTAGTATTTTTTTTTAAAAAAGCCTTAAGGAGCTGTTCTAATGTACCATAGGACCTGTGTACAACCAAATTCTGGATCCGGAAATTCATTCAAGATATGATTTGCTGCATGGACGACATTGATGTTAGTTCTAGCTATTTCACATAGTGTTTGATATGTGAAGATTTGCCGAATGCCAAAACAAAATAATTTGATCTGGAAATCTAGTGACCCAATCTTGGGAATTCTGATCGGCCTTTAAAGGCCTAGTAAAACATCGCCTGGTAACATCATTAAAGCCATACTGGCACATATTTTGAAGAGCGCCCCCTTTGTTTCAAAATTTTATATTTTGGCACGTTATGTTGGTGATTGTCCTAGAAACTATACCTGCAATGAAATGAGAAGCTAAAAAATGCGTATTTATCATTAAATTACGCAATTTTGTAATTATAATTTGGTTCCCAGATGGATCGTTACGGCAGAGCTTTGCAAGCGTGCTACGATTAATGTCGTTCCATAATAAATAGTGCCACACCCACCTCGAGAAGATAAACCTCTAACTGATTTGCCTGAACAAATAAAACAACTCATGGATGAGCATAGACATATACATGGCACTATTTCCGCTGTTCCCTTGGAAGGCCCCGTTTCCCAGCAAGTCCCTGTTGATATTTTCGGGATCCCGATAATAATTATTCTAATTCACATTCCTATCGTGTGTGAGAGACATGTCGATCTTAACCATTCATGTTATAGTTTACTAGCCATTACCAATGGAAACCGTGTAAAATCTGTCAAATGTTTGAAAAATTTGGGGGCGCTCTTCAAAAAAAAAAATGTGCTAATATGCTTTAACAATGAAACACAACACACAAACTACCACATGCACACACAGATCTAACCAGTTCTACAACATGGCATCTAAAACCACCACCGTGGTACCATGGCTGCTTGCATTAAAGGCGCTATCAGTGATTTGCTAAATCAGAAAATCGAAAAAATCATCAAAAATCAGATTTTGCGTGTTTGTAACAAAGTATAGGTATCCGAACATAACCTGCAAATTACAAGATCAAAAGCAACCTAATAAAGACAAAATGGGATATTTTAGTCATTACTGTCCGTACAGACACTTAAATTACTACAACACATATTTGAATGGAGAATCAAATCTTTGAACACTGCTGTTTCTTCCTTTTCTGTCGATGTTTAGTTGGAAAAGATAACTTACGACAATTATACAGGCTTATCCTTCACTTTTAAGCTATTCGTGCAAAATTCAAATATTTTGACTCTTTCGCAAGGTTCACTGATAGTGCCTTTAAGCATTCATATACAACAGCTTGCTTATGCTTTGTGTCTATGGTTTTGCTGTCCTCGTCTTTATATTGGGTTTCTTGGTTTACGCTTAAGAAGTTGACCTTTTCCCCTCCATTCTATTCAAAGGTATCAGGCCTCTTGTGAGCCACAACAAGGCCTAATGTTGCCAGAATTTCACTTAAAGCAAATAAGAAGAAAGGGGTTCTATATTAAACTTACAATTGAATATTTGCTCAAAATACCTATTAGATAACCAACTGGTTCTGGTAAACATGTAATTCACCTGAGCACAACTGTTTGACCCATGCAATTGTCTCTTTTATTTTTAGAGCAATTTTAAGCAATGGCGACACAATTTTGACAACTGATATATGTACGGACAAGAGCTATTACCTCTGCAAAAATCAAAAAATTAATTGCGGGAATCTTGCCATATAGGCCTACAAACGTCAGGATGTGTATGTTATAGTGCCCTCTATATCTATTCCCCATAGAGAGACATGTTAAACTAGATTTGTAAGAAAAATCATATTTGCCCACAATGAAATTTCACAAAATTTACACAGGATGAAGTCGGTGGTATAAATAATCAAAATTAGTCGTCAAAAGTGTGTCGCCCTTGATATTTTTTGTTTTACTCTGATTTTGTTAGAATAAATGAGACTTTCAAAAAGCTGTGTGAAGGAAAACCTGTGGGCCTTCATGATTTTTTGCCCAACATAGCAGAGGTTCACAAGGGTCACAGGGAATAAAGGTTGGGAAACCCTGGATTAGCATTAAGCATGATGAATACATTGAATCTCAACAGAATATTCAACATGTGCAAAAAGAAGGGTGTTGTAGTAAAGGGAGAAGTGGTTAAAGGGGATTGATTAGGCCAAGAAAAAAAAAAAGTTTGTCTCAGAAGACCACGCATATTGTTTAACATTGCTTTTTGACCGCATAATTTTTTTTTTTTTTAGGTTTTACTCACTTTAAATTTTTTTTGTAAAAAATTTCAAATATTTCAGTGGAAATCTACCAACAAAATCTGTTTGGCAAAATATCAGCTCCTATATAGGACCTGATATTTTGCGAAACAGATTTTCTTTGTACAATTTGAATTTAAATAAACTGTAAGATTCTTCTGAAATACTTTCTCCAAGTTTTTGAGTCAACATGACATTAGTTGTAATCATATTTGCATCTTCCCAGTGGTTACAAATTTTTCCTAAAATTACCCCTCTTCCCACCTTAAAAATCTGTTTCGTTTTGTTGCGCAAAATATCATAAGCCATTTTTCTAAAAAAAAACCACGCATTTCGCATTAGCATTTTTCACTTTCTTTTCTTCTGAGACAAACTTGTTTTTTTTTTTTGGCCTTATTGAGGGTGAAGGGTTTGAGGGTTGAATGGGAAGGGGTTAACGGAGGGATTGAGGGGATCTGGAGGGGGTTTGAGTCAGGGGGCGCTCACATATTAAATTGATATGGGTGTTTGTTGGTGCTCCCAAAGCCCCAGTGGCATTCATGACATATTACTGCAAAAGTAATAGGTGTCTTTTTGGGTGATAAAGGCTAAATTGCCCAAAAGGTTTTTGTGACAAATTGATACATTTACCAAAAATAAGGGTCATTTGGGTGAAATGTTTGGCAATTTTTTTTAAAAATAAGAATCTTCCAATTGGTGAACATTTTTGAAAAAAATTGGTTTGGGGGGTAAAATTTTTTCCAAAAATAATGTGGTCCTTTGTGGGATTTCATTGGTTTCTTTGAGTGACAAGGGTGCTGAACATAGGGTCTTTACATACACCGCGTTCCTTCCAAATTTGAGTGCTCCATACAGAATCTCTCGGCCTAAAAAATGCTCATACCATGTTAATAGGAAATTGCTATTACTTAAATTCCTGTATTATGAGCTACTAGGGGTTAATCTGAGTCCCCATGGGATGCCATGACTCACCAGTGGTGTAAAGTTCCCGTTTTGAAAAACACGAAATAGATTATGTAATTACACGTGTGATAAAAACCACCATCAATTACCCTCTTCAATCCTCTGGGGATAATAAAGGACTCACCAAGAATGGCAGCAGGAGTCTGAGGTACCATCTCCTTCTTGAAGCCACATCCTGTACTATTGTCCCACATGAGTTAGAGATAATAGATATCAAGTAAATGACTGTCAAATAGTATACCATATAGCAATCAAAAGCCTTCATGTAGTGCTCAACAACCTAAACCTAAGTTTGAGGAAATTGTAAGGACAATTGGAGGCAAATAGTATGAAACAAAGAGAAAAACAATATATTAGAAAGGAATAATATAGCGGTTTGTTATCTCACTAACCCCTACTTTAAGCTTTTGCTAGCTTCATAAGAGTGTAGGTCTATTATACTGGCAAGTGAAACAAGCCAATGATCAAAAGATAATTTGACCTTTTATGATCTGGCCCAACAAGGATAGGATGGCTGATTATGCTCCTTAAATAGGTTCTCTAATTTATTACATTTTCAAGACATTGGGGCATGGGTGTATTGTCATGCTGCATACGCTTTGAGGAATCTGTATTTCACCTCTCTCCATGAGCTCATTCTTCTTCTTCTTGCGTGTCCTCAAGATACCTCTCTATTAGGAAATCGTATGTCCCTCTCCATGAGCTCATTCTTCTCCTGCAGTTCCTCAGATACCTCTTCAATGAAGGAATCCGTAATGTTCCACCTCTCCATAGCTCATTCTTCTTCTGCAGTTCCTCAATAACCTCTTCTATGATGAAACCGTATGTCACCTCTCCAGGCTCATTCCTCTTCGCATTCCTCAGATACCTCTCAACGAGGAAATCCGTATGTCACCTCTCCATGAGCTCACTTCTTCTTCTGCAGTTCCTCAAATACCTCTCACGAGGAAATCCGTATGTCACGCTCTCCCTGAGCTCATTCCTTCTTCTGCAGTTCCTCAGACACCCTCACTGAGGAATCCTATGGTCACCATCTCCATGAGCGCATTCTTCTTCTTCTCAGTTCCTCAGATACCTCTCGATGAGGAAAATCCGTATGTCACCTCTCATGAGCTCATTCTTCTTCTGCAGTTCCTCAGTACCTCTCAATGAGGAAATCCGTATGTCAACCTCTTCCATGACTCATTCTCTTCTGCAGTTCCTCAGATACCTCCGCAATGAGGACATCCGTATTCCCACCTCTCCTGATCCTCATTCTTCTTCTGCAGTTTCCTCAGATACCTCTCAATGATGAATCCGTATGGGCACCTCTCCATGATCTCATTCTTCTTCTTCTGCAGTTCTCAAACCTCTCAATGAGGAAAATCCTATGTCACCTCTCCATGAGCTCATTCTTCCTTTCTTTCAGTTCCGCCCCCTCTATACCTTTTCTTCATGAGGAAATCCGTATGTCACCTCTCCATGAGGTCCATTCTTTCTTCTGCAGTTCCTCAGATACCTCTCTATGAGGAACCGTATGTCACCTCTCCATTAGCTCATTCTTCTTCTGCAGTTCCTCAGATACATCTCAATGAGGAAATCGTAGTCACCTCTTCCTGAGCTCATTCTTCTTCTGCAGTTCCTCAGATACCGTCTCATATGAGGAATCCGTATGTCACCTCTCCATGAGCTCATTCTTCTTCTTCTGCATTTCCTCAGAATACCTCTCAATGAGGAAATCCGTATTATGTCACCTCTCCATGAGCTCATTCTTCTTCGCAGTTCCTCAGATACCTCTCAGGAGAATCCGTATTTCACCCTCCATGAGCCATTCTTCTTCTGCAGTTCTCAATACCTCTCATGAGGACATCCGTATGTCACCTCTAACACCTCTCCATGAGCTCATTCTTCTTCGGCAGTTCCTCAGATACACCCTCCTAAATGAGAAATCCGTATGTCTCCACCTCTCCATGAGCTCATCTTCTCCTCTCCGGCAGTTTCCTCAGATACCTCTCTATGAGGAAATCCTATGTCACCTCTCCATGAGCTCATTCTTCTCCTGCAGTTTCCTCAGATCCCTCTCTATGAGGAAATCCGTATGTCACCTCTCCATGAGCCTTCATTGTTCTTCTGCAGTTCCTCAATACCGCTCTATTAGGAAATCCGTATGTCCCCCTCTCCAATGACTCATTTCTCCTGCAGTTCCTCAGACACCTCTCAATGAGGCACTCCTAATGTCCCCCTCATCATAGCTTCAATTCTTCTCTGCATTGCTCATATACCTCTCTATGAGAAAATCCGTATGTCACCCTCTCCATGAGCTCATTCTCTTCTGCAGTTCCACAAGACCCTTTTCAATGAGGAAATCCGTATGTCACCTCTCCATGAGCTCATTCTTCTTCTGCAGTTCATCAGATACCTCTCTCTGAGGAAATAAGTATGTCACCTCTCCATGAGCTCATTCTTCTTGCAGTTCCTCAGATACCTCTCAATGAGGAAATCCGTATGTCACCTCTCCATGAGCTCATTCTTCTTTTCCTGAGTGTGCTCAGATACCTCTCCATGAGGAAATCAGTAGGTCACTATTCCATGCGCTCATTCTTCTCCTGCAGTTCCTCAGATACCTCGCAATGAGGGAAAGTTCGGTATGTCACCTCTGACAATGAGCTAATTCTTCTCCTGCAGTTCCTCAGACACCTCTCTATGAGGAAATCCTCTGTGGGATTAATTGTTTTCTTCTAGTAAGTGCTTTACCTGTTCTCCTGTTAAAGTGCAAAGTTTAAAATTCTAAGCAGTGTATAGGTACCTTACAAAGAGTGCTTCAGCCTGAGGGGATGTCAAACAAGAAAAGTGCTTACTGAACACCGAATCTTATTACAAGATTATCAGAACTCAAAGTTTGAAGATGCAAATTTGTAATTTTGCAACTCTGTCTCCAGCAGGGGTATATTCCACCATGCAGTGGTTAATTTTTTCCATATCCATCATTTCCATAAACAACATGTGAAAGACTATCAGGTGCTTCAAAAGTGTCATAGGCTGCCTTTTCATTACAAAAGTAGAGAATCTATATGCCTGTTTCCAGAAGTTTGTCATCAGATAAAAAAAAATGTTTTTTTATTGGGGGGGGGTGGGGTGAAAAAAAAATGCGGTCTTGCGGTGATTTTTGACATTTAGAAAAAAAATAGGTCTTCGTTGAAATTTTCAATTTTTTTGAAAAACCTAGGGGTCTTGTGGTGACGTGGAAATTTTCCAAAAGAGAAAGACAATATAGTGAGAAAGGAATAAGATGTCTCTGCTAACCCCGTTTCAGTGTCGCAAGCGCCGAGGTCTATACCGACAAGTGAAGCAAGCTGTGAAAAAAAAAGAAAATAAATTTGAGACTTTATGATCTTGCCCAACCAGGATAGGGAGGCTGACTATGCTCCTTAAATAGGTTGTTATTGATCAATTTCAAGACATTTGCATGGCTGGATTGTCATGCTATTTGTACTTTATTCCGTCACCTCTCCTTGAGCTCATTCTTCTCCTGGAGTTCTGCAGGCTCCTCTCTAATGAGGAAATCCTCAGTCGGATAATTGGTTTCATCCAGTAATTGTTTCACTTTCTCCTGTAAAACCAGAAGTTTAACATCTAAGCATGCAGCATTTATAAAAATATAAGAATGTTAAGTCCCTTTCTGTTAAGGTGTACATTGTCCCAATATAAATCTTCCATAAGTCTGGTCCCTGACAGAAAACATGGGGGATTGTCCACAAATGACACACGAGGGCTGGTTTGACAGTTTACTCTTAAGATGCTGTTAAGTTGTGCAGAAACCCTTTTTGCTCGGGGCAGCACACCAGAGATGATATTCTTTATTTCGGGAAATTTGAGTGTAAATTCAATCAGCTTCCTTGCTTGCTTCTCACAGATATCAATAGGCAATCTTAAAATAAATGCAAGTGAGGCAGATGAGAGATACAAGTGTCTTGCCCAGGGACACAAACCTGTTGGCCACGGCGGGGCTCGAACTCACAACCTACTGATATGAGTCCTGCGTTTTTCCCACTGGACCACACGTGCAATGCTTGTGGTGCTGTTTGTCCAAGCCTGCAATATTACAATGTCTAGTGACATCAACACAATCCGAAATCAAGCGTTGAACCTCAGGAATATTTGCTCCTCCTTTGGCATACACTTTTGTAGATTTCCCTCTGTAAAATCTTGCAGGGTCAATTCTTTTGCATATAGAGTTACTAAATATCAAGATGTCCGTTTTGTTCTTTGGTAGGGATGGGGGCTGAGTGGCGTGATGTTTAACTGTGGGTGCAGATGAAGGGGAAGGCTGGGCACTCTTGCTGACCTGGCGATTACTCTTTGGAGGAGAGAGGGGTGGGGCAGAAGGCACAACTCTGGGTTTGGCAGGCGTGGTATTAACAAGTGGTGGAGCAGATGGAATAGCTGAGGGATAGCTCTTAACATCACTCTCCTCAACATGTAGACACTGGAAAGAGTTGGTTGATTCAATTGTCACTTTGGATGGGACTGCATTGGTAGGGGATGTACACTGAGCTTGCTCAAAATTGCTACTAGCATCCTAGGTAAAACTGTTCAATTTAGCCTGTAGTGCAGAGTTCCTATCCCATAGTTCACGGTGTGCGTCTGTGAGTTGCAAATAATTTCCTCTCAGTTCCCTATATTCAGCGAGTTGTGTCTTGAGGTCCTTGTTAGCCGTTTGTAAGCGTTGTATTTCCTCTATAGTTTAAGTTCCGTGTCTCCACTCATTGCAGTTTGTGTGGAAGAACAATGGTGAGAAGTGTTTATCCGTTGGCCCTTTGAGTGCAGTTCCACTGTTGAAGTTTGTGTAGTCCTGGTTTCAGTTGCTGTAGGGAGTATGTGATGATGGTAGGGACAAATCAACATTGGGCGGAAGGAGTGAACCATGGTAATCATGTTTGGGATGTTGACTTAGGACAGGGTAGAGGTCACACATTTGTGATGGTTGCGGCTGAAAGTCAAGTGCCGAGTCCACCATTCAATGTCATGTGCACATTGGTCAAACCTGAGCGTGTAAGGTTCCATATGTTGATGTTTCTTGCAAGCTGTTACAGTCACTCAAAGTCTGGCACCTTAAATAAGCCAAACCCTGCCCGTCAGCATGTTCTTCATAATAGGGTTTGAGTTTCAGCAAAAACATAGCAAAAAAGTCATCAGAGTTCATTTTGTGGCAAATCCACTTGATTATCAGTCATCATCTGAGGTACATTCAGAATTATTTTCCCCAGCATACATTTTCATCATCATATTAAAGGGGCGTGTTCGATCGTCTTTGGGAACCCCTTATTTACACCCCCGGAAGTAGTATCTATTTGATATCAGATGAAGGCCGTATTTGTCATTTTCGTCCTGAATTTGAGCCCTCGATCCATTTCAATCCTAAGATATAAACAAAAACCGCCGTTTTAGTGTAACCACTTTATTAGCACGTATTGAATAGGTCTTTTGAAACATGCATATGGGTCATCCCATCAAACCGCAAGTTTGTTTCCCACGAATACTTGTGATTGGGTGTATGTGCAGGTGCCAGCTCCCATATCAAGTAAGAACAATACACAGAAATCGAACAACCACGTTAATGGGTTCAGAGTCCTCAAAACTAGGACAAGATAACTGATGTGGCATCTGTGTAAATTGCATGCAGATCTTGTATCGGGGGATTCGGGGGGGGGTTTGGGGTTAAATAACCTCATATCTGCAGCAGTTTGGCAAGCCGGCAGCAACAAGGCGGAGATGACACATAAAAAATCAAGCCATGTGGTGGCGGTGGGAAAGCAATGAGGAGGGTGACACACGAGGGAAGGATTTGAATGGGGGACATAGCTAAATAACTGAGGTGAAAGGTGCGATGTGTGGACATTAACAAGTCAAAGAAACGTCGCGGGCAAAAGTGTGGCTAGTGTGTGAACACAACCTCCTGAACAGCGCTCGGAAGGGCCGCGTCGGGCTAAATGCATGCCGGTGGTCTAGCCACATTCGGAACAGGACACTGCCATCGTACTAGTTTTGAAAGGCACTGGCTCACAATGCTAATAGCACCGGCATAGTGATACGTAAGCATAAGCCACATGCAGACTATGCGATCCTATTCATATAATAATTTGAAGAATGTGTTTTTCTTGGAATGCCCTCATGCCTCACTCATTTGAGGAGCACTAAATCGTGTGTGTGACTTTGAGGGCCAAAGACTGGGGGGCAGTGCGGTGTCACAGTGAGTGTCATCGCCCGCATCAGGGGGCGGTACGGCAGATGGGAGTCCCCGGGAGGGGAGGGGTGCAGACTAGGTTGAGATAGTATAAGAGATGGGCGGTGGTGGAGGAGTCGATGTTATGTTTCCCGTAATTACCCGCCCGCGTTATAATATTCACTGTCTGCCGTTTTGAGATCTGAAATCCCAAAAGTTCATTATTTGTATTTTCCTTTCTTGTGATCACAACATCTTGGGAATGTATTTAGTAGATTAAACGAAAGAAAACATTTGCAAAACATTGTCAATGTAGGGTTGTGGTTTGACACAGTATTGTAGCTATATAGCAGGGGCGTAACAAGGGTCGGTGTTCGGGGGGGGGGGGGCAAATGCATCATTCCCAGTTAGACTATGCATAGTCGATTTCTTTTCTTTCTGCATTTTTTAATTTATTTTTGTGTGCTGTACCATCTTATTTAACCAGTCAAAAATTTATCATTATCATTCTTATTTTAGCATTTTCTTTTTCTTCTATTTCTAAACCCGTGAACGCAATTCACCCGTAACTAAGTCTTCATTAGGCCAGATTCCCTTATGCAATGGCATTATACCACAAAAAGATACGCAGGGACCTTATGTAGAAGCTGTTTTAACATACCAGGTTTTTTATACAAATATTATATTCAATATATGCCTCCCTTTATGAGACCCCGCTAAGGTTTGTGATCGCAAGAGTTCATGTACCCACCCCCTGGAAAAAAATGCCCGCCCGTTAATGGTAGTGCAATTAAGGGGAGTAGTTATCGCCCCCTCAATTGACCTGCATGAAAAGTTAACTCTCACGGCCCTCTACCCTCAGCTACTTTTTGGTCCCCGCCGAATAAAGTTCGGAGGGGACTATAAAATGGCTCCGTCTGTATGTCCCTCCGTATGTCCGTCCGTTATGTCCCCGTGCCGTATGTCCTTCTAAAAAATGTTAACAACCCTGGAACCTTTGGGGATAGCTTTTTTTCTGGATGAGCTAGTTAAGCCAAACTTGGGTATATTGTGAGAGGAATACCCCCCCCCTACTCACCATGTACTTCATCCCCCATGGTCCTCCCCCTGGGTCCTGTCAGGGGAGGGGACAAAAGGTCATGAACAAGGTCACAGTGTGTACAATTTTCTGGATTCTGTAAGGCTTACGATGAAGTAACTTGGTGGAAAGAAGCGTTGATGAGTTCTAACCTGATAATTTTTGGGTGTAAAATAAGCGAATTAGTATCTAATTTGCATAATTTGAATGAATTTTTTCCTTTCCCGAAGGGCTTGTGTACAACAGTTTTCTGGATTCTGTAAGCAGGCGGATAAATTGTCTTGGTGGAAGAGGGGTCTCGACCTGATTAGAATTTGGCAATTTTTTTAGTTTGGGTGTCGGGTAGTCTTTGGGGTTGCCAGCCTGTTTTTTTTCTTTAAAAACATGTGAAAATAGTGTAAAATTCAATTTTTTCACAAACACAATGTTCAAAAATAATTTCATTACAACCACAACAATCATCACACATCAAAACCGCTTCCATGACCCCGTATGGGTCCCATTTAAAGGTGACCTCACAGGATTTTTTTCCAAAATTCGTGTTTCCAAATGAGTAAATTATCATATTTTTACTAATTTATGATTTTGTGAACTTTTGCATGATAATTTCATCAAGATCTTGAGTCATTTTAACACAATAACACTTTTCTTAAGTTATTTTTGCCGACTGTGATTGCCAAAATAAGGGTGGACTGGTGCAGTTTTAAATGCCTCTTAGTGATCGGGATATTCGGGGGGGACAAATTTTACGCATCTCGTAAATACGAGTTCGCCTTGTTTTAAATCTTTTCCTCTTTTGATAGAGCCTTCTGGGGGACAAGCCTACTGGGGAAAAATAAAAAAAAAAAAAAAACACAACAACAACACACAAATTGGGAAACACAGTAAAAAAACAAACAAAAAAAAAAAACCACAATGGACTACAGAGTAGTCATTTCCCCCGCGGTAACATTATTTAAGCTGGTGTGCGCACTTTCATTTTTATAAGTCAGGCACTTTACCTCAATGCCACAACACACACAAAATAAACAAACACACGTTGTTCCAACACCCACTAAGGAAGTGAAAATGGGACTTCGCGCTGTATGACCTTTACCTTTACCTTATAAGCAAAGGGGATATCTTTATACTGTTCATCACTTTTGTTCTGACAATTTCCTAGGTAAACGTGCGCAAACAAATTGTAGGCAGCAATAAAGCAACAATGTCGAATCGAACCAGATGAAATTTGTACATGGCTTTCATCAAGACCAAAAACCATTCTTTATTATTAAGACAATAATTCTGTTTGTTGGCAGAAAAGACCTTAAAGCATATTTGCTGTAGCACATTTTTTTTTAAGAGCGCCCCCAATTTTTAAACAGAAGCACCAAGGTTATGTAGCTCAGGTCCCAGACCGCCAACTTGGGAGTTTGGACTCTCAGGGAGGATTTAATTAGAACCGGTGAAATCTGCGCGCGAAGTGCGCACGTCGAGCACCTTGGCGCGAAGCTTTAGGGTGGGGTCCAGGGGCCCGCCTTAGGGCCCCTGGGTGGGGTCCGGGGCAACGCCCCGACAGGGGGCAGCGCCCCGGAAGGCTCTGGATTATGGCCTTTTTGAGGCCTTAGTTTGGAAAAGCTCTCCTGACAAATATTCCTCAAGATAACTGCAATAGTGTTAGCTAAAAATGTATCAGCAAACAAGATAGAGAAGATAAACTCAATAAAGTTTCATTTTGATATGAAGGAGAAAATGAGATTCCAGAAATTTGAAAAATGAGTAAATTACATGAGTGACTACTGCATGACTGCAGAATGCTGCATTTTTTGCCATTTGCAAATGTTTCTCAATCTTACCGTACATGTTGTCATTGTAAATCTTGCAAAACGCGTGATAAATTCCTTTAGAGATTTGTTATATACGGCCATTCAACAGAGTAGGCGTCTTTTGAACGTTGGAGACCCTTTCTTCGCTGTTTCCGAGGCTTTTTCCCCAGGACTTTTGTTCCGAGCCGAAATTGTTGTGGTTTTTTAACTGATCACTCAACATAAGATAAGTCACTCCGTAACACCAACACTATGTCAAACCAAAGACTGCCACTCGCATACGTCAGTTGTAGTATTGGACGCTAATACTAGCTGTATTTGATGACATTATGACCCAATATAAAATTCAGTACTTCAACATACACATTTGTACGCACTTGAATATCTTATATTCTATGAAAAGAATAGACGGACAGAACTAGGATACTTTTAATTCTTTTTAATAACACTCAGATGGTAACAGATACGTTTGTACACGCTGGTAACTGGCGAATTATTAAAATCGTATTTATTCAATTATCGGGAGGATAGGGAATATGGCCGTAAGGGCGGGAGTTAAGCCACATTATCGGGGATCCCGGCGGAAAATCGGGAGGGTTGCAGGTCTGCAAGTCATTAGTATGGGCCTTTAGTAATTGATTTGTGGCACAAGAAGGCATTTACCAAGTTTTTGGAAAGAATGCCCATTTCATTGGCCCATGTGATGTTGACCCAAACCGTGAAAACTCATATAGGCCTTGGGTCAGCGGTCTTCTAACAAAGTTAGTGATTATAGCAATTTATTGGTGGCACAAGAAGGAATTTATAGGAATTTCAAAGAATGCCACTTTAATGGGCCCAGGTGCCCTTGACCCAAACCTGTGAACAACCCATATGCCGAGCTGGGGTCAGCGGTTCTTCTAACCAATTCTGTTGATTATAGCAATTGATCGGGCACCTAAGGGAATTTACAGATTGCAAAGAATGCCCCTTTAATGTGGGCCCAAATGTGACCTTTGACCCCACAATCCTGTGAACCCCCATCTGGTCTGGGTCAAGTCGGTTCTTCTAACCAAGTCCCTAAGTGAATTATAGCAATTGATCTGTGGCGGCAACCATAGAATTTACAGAATTTTCAAGAAGCCCCTTTAATATGGCCCCCTGACCTTTGGACCCAAATCTGTGAACACCCCCCTATGGACCTTGGGTCAGCAGTACTTCTAACCAAGTCTGGGGCTAATAGAAATGGCTTTGGTGGCACAAGAAGGAATTTCTAGATTTTCAAAGAATGCCCCTTTAATCGCCCACATGACCTTTAACCCCAAATATATGAACACCCAATATGGGCCTTAGTAGTGGTTCGTCGACCAAATTGGTGAAGCCACAAAGTGAGGTGCTCAAGCAAATGCGTCGGAAGTCACACGATGAGAGGAGATATAGCCAAACAAAGGAGAAAAGATTTGTGTCCTATTGTTTGTTCCACCCTTCAACTGATTATAGCTTTGGAATTAATGGTCAATTTCAATGGGGGATTTCAGCAAAATGTAGCTTTTTATCTATGCATAACAGTACATGAAAAAGTAAAAAATTAAATTTGACGACTTCAGACTGATTTTGCTTGATCGCATCACAAATGATTTGTGGAACCCAAGGAGGGAATTTAGAGATTTTCAAAGACTGCCCCTTTAATTGGCCAGTGACCTTTGACCCAAATCTGTGAATCACATACGGGCCTTGGGAACAGTGGTCTTCTTAGCACATTTAGTGATTATAGCAAGTGGATTGTGGACAAGAAGGAATTAATAGATTTTCAAGAATGCCCCTTAATCAGCCCATGTGTTTTGACCCAAATCTGTGAACACCCCCAATGCGGACTTGAGTCAGGATTATTATGAGCAATTTGGTGATTTTAGCAATTGATTTGTGGCACAAGAAGGAATTTATAGATTTTCAAAGAATGCCCCTTTAGTGGCCATGGATCTTGACCCAAAATCTTACTACCCCCATATGGGCCTTGGTTCAGCGGGTATTCTGATCCAAGTATAGTGATTATAACAATTGATTTGTGGCACAAGAAGGAATTTATAGATTTCAAAAGAAATGTCCTTTTAATCGGCCCATGTGACTTGACCCAAATCTGTGAACACCCCATATGGACCTTGGGTCAGCGGTTCTTCTAACCAAGTCTAGTGATTATAACAATTGGATTTGTGCCACAAGAAGGAATTATAGATTTTCAAAGATGCCCCTTTGAATTGGCCAATGTGACCTGACCCAAAGTCTGATGAACACCCCATATGGAGCTTGGGTCAGCGGTTTTCTAACCAAGTCTAGCGATTATAGCATTGATCTGATGGCACCATTAAGGAATTATAGATTTTAAGTGAATGCCCTGTAATTGGCCCAAATGACCTTGACCCAAATCTGTGAACACCCCATATGGACCTTGGGTCAGCTTCTTCTAACCAAGTCTAGTGTTTATAGCTATTGATTTTGTGGCACGAGAAGGAATTAATAGATTTTCAAAGAATGCCCCTTTACGGCCCACGTGACCTTTGAACCCAAATTTGTGAACACCCCACATGGGCCTTGGGTCAATGATTATTCTGACGATTTTCGCTCAATCGGCCCAGGTTTGTGTGCAACATTAGATGCATTATGGCAATGTAACGACAGGTGTAGAGTCAACACATTGCCAGAACAATAGCTCTGATACTACGTAATGCTGAGCTAAAAAAAAAAATGAGATTTTTACACGGGTGCATTGGTAACTGGTAGTATAATTACCTTGGATGGTAAGTCGAACATGTCTGTGTGTCACAACGATAGGAATTGTAATTGAATAATTATTATGGGGATCCCGATAATATCAACGGCTGCTGGAAACGGCCTTTCCAAGTGAAATAGCCGGGAAATCGAGCATGTACGTGTTACGCCATCCCTTGTTGTTTTATTGGTCAGGCAAGGCAAGTTAGAGCGTTATATTCTCGAGGTGGCACTATATTCATATGGAGGAAAAACACATAGGCATTTCCAGCTCTGCCGTTAAGTCCAATCTGGAATTCCAATTCTAATTACAAATCGTTATTTTATGATAATGGCAGCATTTCTTAGCATTCTCGTTCGCAGTATAAGTTCCAGACAAATTACCAACAGTGTAACTGTGCCAAAATAATCAACTTTTGAAAATTGGGGGCGCTCTTCAAAAAGGGGCCATTGCTTTACATTAGAAATGATTATAAGGTACAACTTGTACAACATGAACTGAATTTTCTTTTTCTGTGTGACTTGTCTCCGTCGGAAAACTTTTACCGTGAATATAGACTCTCTTATATTCATACATTTTACTCACTGCGCAGACCAATCACAACTTTTCTAGACCAGAATGGGTCAAATCAAATATCAATGACTTTCATGTCACTAGTCATCTACAGTGAAAGTTATTTACGTTGTAAATAAACCGTTAATCAAAATCAATGAAACACACAGCGCAGTCTAATTTTACTCACTGCGCAGACCAATCACAACTTTTCTAGACCAGAACGGGTCAAATCAAATATCAATAACAAAATATTTTGTAGTGGGCGTTGATCAAAGTCAGGTATTACTTGGTTATACACACTTATATATACAGGTATAATCATTAACCTGCCAAAATGTTATTTATGTATTTGTTTATATGGTTAATTCACAATGCCATGTTTCTTTTTCCACTGGTTATTCAGCTAAACCTCTCAATTACGTTGTCGAATTTCGTCTCTGTAATCTCCCTTTCTACTGAGAGGAGTGTTAAATCTGACAACCTTTCCTCGCCCATGGTTGCCCGCAAATAATTCTTAATGATTCTTAATTTGCTGAAAGTTCTTTCAGTACTAGCAGAAGAAACTGCTATGGTACCAAAAACTCGCTAAAGAATGGCCAGGTTGGGATATGTGTTTTGTAGGTCGTGCTCATAGAACCAATTCAGCATGTGTTGGAGAGTTTTGATGCTGCCTTCCTCTGGTTTCAATTCCTCGTACAGTTTACAAAACTGGTCATACTCCACTTCGGCTAACTGTACGTCCACGTCCTTGTCATACGATTTGGCAAGGTTACAAAGCATTGCCTTCTTTCCTAAATATGTAGGCATTAAACATCCAAAATCCTTTACTGTTTCGCAAAAATTGGCAAATCTTTGTGTTCAATTCTTGTATGATTCGATCATAGATCATATAGAAAACGTCATTTTTGAAACGTTCTTCAGGATCTGTGTGGGGTTGGTGCCTTTCTAGTTCCCCCAGCATTTGCTTAAGCCTGCGAATTCTTTTGCAAGCAAATGTAGGATCGATGTCCTCTTCTATCGCAGTGGCAACTGGGGAATGAAGGCATTCCTTATAATTCTTAATGATTCTTAATTTGCTGAAAGTTCTTTCAGTACTAGCAGAAGAAACTGCTATGGTACCAAAAACTCGCTAAAGAATGGCCAGGTTGGGATATGTGTTTTGTAGGTCGTGCTCATAGAACCAATTCAGCATGTGTTGGAGAGTTTTGATGCTGCCTTCCTCTGGTTTCAATTCCTCGTACAGTTTACAAAACTGGTCATACTCCACTTCGGCTAACTGTACAAAAAAAAAAAAAAAAAAAACCTTCTTTCCTAAATATGTAGGCATTAAACATCCAAAATCCTTTACTGTTTCGCAAAAATTGGCAAATCTTTGTGTTCAATTCTTGTATGATTCGATCATAGATCATATAGAAAACATCATTTTTGAAACGTTCTTCAGGATCTGTGTGGGGTTGGTGCCTTTCTAGTTCCCCCAGCATTTGCTTAAGCCTGCGAATTCTTTTGCAAGCTAATGTAGGATCGATGTCCTCTTCTATCGCAGTGGCAACTGGGGAATGAAGGCATTCCTTAAAATGTTCTAGAGTTCGTCTTTTCGATATCGTTTCAATTGCCGACCTTATCATTGATGCAGCTGAAACTACATCCATCGACTTTTTTTTGCAAGTACTCCGATACATTATTCAAATCGGCTAGTATTACTGTCCAAATTTCCAGCATAACGAGAAAGTCAAGTTTGCCGATGCCATCTAAGAGACCTTTAGCTTCTCCCACATTTTCTGGCTTCTTTCTGCACAATCTTTTCCAGGGCACATAAGAGAGCTGGGTATGTTTTTTTTACAGCCTTGACAGCGTTGTACTTGCAATACCACCGTGTTTCACTCAGGCCCTGCAACGCTGTTTTCTCCATATGAAGATCTGATTGCGCTTCGTCAAATATGACAAGGCGCGGGTGGCTTGAGGTAATGAATGTATACAGCTTTTGCACTGTTCCAAAAGCATTTACTCATAACCTCAAACTGCAAGAGCAGAATTTACTGAAAGGGGAAATGAGCTTTTCTCAAGGATATTTATAGTGACCCAATAAATAAAACAAAAAGGTGCTAGAATCACAAAATGCACCTTTAATTTTGGTTATTTTACAAGCCCAAATATGGGGATGTCAACATGAGCCCCATTAATACACATGGTAGATAAGAGCAAGGAAGACAACATACAACTTTTAGTGATGATTTCATTTATTCCATTTTATTTATTATTGCAGTATTATTGCAGTCAATTTGAATTTGTATAATTGACATTCACCATTGCATCAAAATGGTGCAGTTGTAAAGAGAAACACTTCAGCAATAATGAAAGATTTAGACTGGAGGGAAAAAAAATTACATCACTTGTTTTCCCTATACCACCATAGTGCTTTATCTTAGGCCTTTTTTTGTCTCAAGGCTGATGCACGCAGTAAATTTAAAAAGTCATATGGAACTTTTTTTTTAATTCATGGAACTCCCTATTCAAAATATCTACTTTTTCTGTCTCACTTATTTTGGCTAATAAATTGTATACCAAGGTGAGAAGGAAGAAAAATGATATTAGAATAAATGTAAAATCAACATGACACCTGTCGTGTGTTTTGAACAGATGAACTTTCATATTTTATGCGTGAGAGCATAGAGTTAGGAATTTAAAAAAAAATAAAAAAATGTGCATGACCATTCATCAGCTTTGAGACAAACTATTTTTTTTGCCTTATCCATTAGAGAAGAATAGGCATTTTAAAGCAGGGGGTCTTCAGCTGGCCAAATCTGGTCAGATCTTGTCAGCCAACTGATGGCACTTGGCCCAACAACCAGCCAAAAATGTACAGAAAGAATAAAAGTGTATTTGGCTCTCAAACATGTCTTTGAAAGTATTTGATGCGATCTTTGGCCTGTGGACAAATATAGTTGAGACCCCCTGCTTTAAAGCATAAACATTTTGTAACAGAATCTAAAATTTGATATTGGTTGACACCTAGCTGCATCATTTTGATTTGGGACAGAGTACACAATTGACATGGGCTAAAACCTATAAAGTTGTTCTTCCAACTTAACCCCCGTTGTTGGCCCAAAAGAAGTATTTATGGTTGACATGAGGTATTGAACAGAATGTATTATATACTTCATAGATAGATCCTTGTCATCTGATTGGTTAAATGACTGTCGCATAACATGGTATAGTTTTCTATTTTCGCATAAAAATGTGTGTAGTAACTTTTTGACCGCTATAGTAATTTTCTGCCCCAGCTGTAGCAGCTGAAAGGATCTATCTATGAGATATATAAAACAAATATTAACTGCCCTTTATTTGGGTCATAGTCAAAACTTTTGACCCTCAGTGATCTCAAATCCGTACAGTTTCCCCTCAGCTCCGCTTCGGGAAAATAGTACGGTCTCGAGATCACTTCGGGTCAATAGTTTGACTCTGTCCCTTATGGACAGTCAATATTTGTATTCTACAATTCCACCATTTTAAAGTGACTAGTGAAATGTACAATGGATGCATATGTTGTGTCCTATAGGTCACTTGCAAAATGAAGGATGTAAATATGTTAACTTGGTGTGACCTGTCTTCTAGAACAATCCAAGCATGGAAAGAATACAAAAGAATCACCTGATTTTAAGTATAAAGTTTCATCTTGATAGAATGGCTGTCATCCCAAGACTGCATCTGTAAAGTTTTGTGACGATATTTCAACCCATTTTGATGTGAGCTAAAAACGTGATTTTGTAATCCCCATATAGTACTGCGTAAAATTAATATTGGTTGACTGAAATGGGGGCTCATTTTTGCTCATAACATCCAAACCGAACATTTCACAGGGTAAATGAGAAAATAGTACCTTTCTTCAGATACCATAATTGTTACCATGGCCCTTTAAATGTTCAGGTGAACCAGATGCATGTATTGTATTCTTCGCATGCTTGAATTTATCTGGAGGGCAAATATTCAACATAATTTGCCTTCTGTAAAACTAGTCTATAGACCTTTTCAGCCACTCTTGGAAATCTTTGAAAATTATTTCAAAAAGGTGTTACTACGACAAACCCACAACAGTTCAACAACTGAGTGCATCATGCAATGAGACTGTTCTAGTGGGGGACTGCAGTGTACAGATCTCATTAGTGTGTTCAAATCTGGATAAAACTGAATTTTGGTACACAAGTACTTTATGCATTGATAATCAAAAAAATTAATGGAACCATTTGCTACACCCCTTTCATGACCCCCAGCTTGGAGTTCAAGGTTACACGGGTAAAAATTTAAAATGTTCCGATTGTGTTCAAAAGCACACCATGATTTTGTTTGGTTACAAGGATTCCAAAAAGGTATAGTTATACTACATATGGCTTAGTTTTGGAATTATGGGGAAAAAATGGTAAAAAAAAATCAATTTTGGTTTGTACAGGGGTCAAAAATTAAAAGTTGCTCCAATTTTTGCAAAACGTGGTTGAAGTTGTTCAGCTCATAGAATGAAATATATGAATAGTGTTTGGAATAAATTTGCACAACATATTACCTGAAATTGACTTTTCACTATTTTTAGTCATTACCCCAAAACTCTGAAACTATAAGCAATAGATAGTGTAAACTATACCTTTTTAGAATACTTGTAACCAGACAAACATCATGGTGTACTTTTCAACACAATCGGAACACTTATGTTGACCCCTGTATAACCTTGAAACCCAAGCTGGGGACATTAAGGGGGTTGGAAAGTGCTTCCATCAATTTTGTGGATTACCAATGCCTAAAGTACTTGAGTGCAAAAAATTACAATTTTATCTGGAAGCACACAGTCTTTCACTACAGTGTGGTTCAAAAAAGGTTTACATTTTTATATCTACAAATCTCTCAAACATGGGTGGACTTATCACAATTTTTTGAAGATATTTATTAACTACAATATCTTGTTATAACCTGGTGAAAACGGCGTTCAAAACAAAGCTCAAATAACAAAATGGCGGCCATATAGCGAAAAATGTCAAAACCCACTTTGCACACACACGTAAGTCTATGGGACAACCATTATGGTTAACAGAAATCAATACCATTGCGTGAACTGGAGGCCTACTCACTTAACAAACTACTGACCACCCTTCGAGTTTGTGTGAAGTGTTTACCGTTTGAAAATGAATGAAAGAATATCTCAACCATGAAACTGAACTTGAAATGCCCATTTACATAATAATTAAGTTGATTTCAATTGGGGGAGGATTTTAAATTGAAAGATATGTGCATGTTTTTCTTGTGCCATGACCGATTGAGACTCTGCTTGTACATTTTCGAAGTTTGCATGGTTTGGGACAAGATCATAAAGAAGAAATATTGCTGCCGTTTTATTTTTAAATTTATAAGAGAAACTTGTAATAATTTGAGGTGTCTTATTGTACCAAGTCCCATGACATGATGCGTTGTTCAATGTGTGTATCAATCTTGGATATAATTTGTGACCGCCAACAGATGCCATAAACTGTATACGTGTGTGCAAAGTTGGTTTTGACCTCTTCTCTAGATGGCAGCCAATTTGTCATTTCAGCTTTGTTTTCAACGCCGTTTTCACCAGGTTCCAACAAGATATTGTAGTTAAAAAATACCTTCAAACTATTTTGATATGTCTACCCACTTTTGAGAAATTTGCAGATGAAAAAGTGTAAACTTTTTTTTTGGACCACTCTGTACAGTCCCCTGCTATTCACACAAATTATTTACTGAGCTGAACTGACACAGTGTATGGTCAAATATGCGATCAGATTGCCAAACTTGACTAGGTGATGTTTTGGTTTTGTGAGATTGTTGCATATGACGAGTGTATTTTGTAAAAAATCCTGAAAAGGTCTATATCGAGGGTTGAGAATCAGAAGGACGTAACTCAACACTAAAGAAATATTAAAGAATTTCTTTAATTCTGCTGTAATACTGCTTTTGAGAAATGTGATGTTTAATATTTTCTACTAAGCAAATCTATTTATTACTCAAAATGTAAACATGTTAAAGCTCATATATGGTACTGTAAGCAAACATTATATACACTTTAGTAAACAATTTTGAATATGAACAGCAGAATTAAAGAAATTCTTTAATATTTCTTTTAGTGTTGAGTTACGTCCTTCTGATTGTCAATCCCCGATATGATCAAACTTAGACACATCTTGTGTACTGAGTACTGACAGTTTTGATGTCGCCTATTTTACTTGTATATTATTTAAATTCCAATGTATTGATGATAAGACTATTTCTAGACACTCATTTTATGCCAGGATCAAGGAGAAAGGGTCAAATTGTTCCTGTAAACAGTTGCCCAGATGAAGAATTTAACCCAACGCTTTTGCATATTTTATACCAGTGTGCTATCAATGAACTACTAGGCAGTCAGGTGTTGAACCACAGCAGAATCTTTGTACAGAGTCAGGGTTCTCATTTCTTTTGCCTCCCCTTAAAGAGACACTGGCACATTTGAAAAATAGTGCGCCCTCAAGATTTTCAAAATCGATATTTTTGCATGGTTGTAAGGCTTTTATATACAAAAGCCCTCACCCGAAATGATTAAGACCAAAATCAGCTTCCTTATGGGTAAACAGAACGATTTATAATTTAAAATTCAGCAGACGACGAAAATGGCGTTTAACACAAGAACACGCACGCCGTATGCATGTTACAAACGCTATGCACACTGTTTGATCGGTCTATAACCTTTTTGGTTTTAATATTAGTGAGTACGAGTCGAAAATATTCATGTAATATACACATTTGTTGATTAAAGTTATGGAAAACTTAAAAGTTGGCCTACAAATTACCTGGATGTCTTTATCCTCATATCAATGTCCCTATCTGTTTTGGGTATGTTATTTTTATGTGTAAAATATATCTCTGTTCTTCCAATGGCCTAGACTATCATTTGAGAGGAAATAAAAAAAAAAAAAAAAAAAATTGCACTGGAAAAACCCTCCACATTCAATGACACTATAGTCAAGGCAGACCTTAGAAAAGGCCTGCGCTGAGGTCTAGTCATGATATGGGTATACTTAAGAAATGATGTTAATGGAAAACAGTGTACCTTATGGGTAAACAGAACGATTTATAATTTAAAATTCAGCAGACGACGAAAATGGCGTTTAACACGCGCTATGCACACTGATGTTAATGGAAAACAGTTTACCTTATGGGTAAACAGAACGATTTATAATTTAAAATTCAGCAGACGACGAAAATGGCGTTTAACACGCGCTATGCACACTGTTTGATCGGTCTATAACCTTTTTGGTTTTAATATTAGTGAGTACGAGTCGAAAATATTCATGTAATATACACATTTGTTGATTAAAGTTATGGAAAACTTAAAAGTTGGCCTACAAATTACCTGGATGTCTTTATCCTCATATCAATGTCCCTATCTGTTTTGGGTATGTTATTTTTATGTGTAAAATATATCTCTGTTCTTCCAATGGCCTAGACTATCATTTGAGAGGAAATTAAATTCATATTTTGTGAAAATGTGCCAGTGCCAGTGCCGCTTTAAAGGTGCTTGTTCAGATTTTTGTCTATCGCGTTCTGTACTTAATATGAGAGCCTGACCACTTGTGCACACTGACCATCAAGTACCGTGGGAAACAAACTTGCGGTTTTGATGCTAGACGCAATATTGCATAGTGCAACGCCCTATTCACTACTGTGCTAATATTGATGGTTAACCACTAAAACGGTAGTTTTTTATATGTATATTGAGAAAGAAATGGATTTGAAAGCTTAAATTTCAGGATAACAATGAGAAAAATACAGCCTTTCACCTGATATCAAAATTGATACTACTTCCGGGGGTCCAGAAAGCGATTGGAACACGCACCTTTAACACCTACTTCTAAAGACACTATCAGTGATCCACTCAAAATATTTTAAATTGGCAGGAATAGCTTTAAAGTGAATAAGTATGTAAAATTCTCGGAAGTTATTTGTTCCATCTGAAAATGTCAAGTGTTCAAAGATGTGAACCCCCAATCAATTACGTTTTGTAGTTAGTATCCATACAGACAGTAATGACTGAATTATCCGATTTGGTCCTTATTAGGTTGCTTAGGGTCGTATTATTTGCAGGGTTGTTAGGATACCTGCACTTGTTACAGACATGCAAAAATCTGATTTATAATTTTCTGATTTAGCAAATCACTGATAGTGCCTTTAAAGGTGAACAAGACATTTTGAGGCTGCCATATGATGTGGTTTGTAATAGATTACACACAAAATAGATCTTTTGGCTACAGAAATGTCTTAAAATATAATCACAAATTTCACAATATTTGTACCAAAGAAATAATTCTCAGCTTTATCCTTTCAGATGGGGATATTTTTGATAGAAAGCTTTACATCAGTGCAAAAATCAGAATTTCCATATTTCTTAAGAACACCTGTTATGCAAAATCTCTTGTTGCACCTTTAATGATCTGTATACAACATAAATTCTTGCCAATTATAACATGATACAGTTTCCCTCTCATCTGTCAGTAAAGAATTAGTTCAAGAGGGAGAGGATGAAGAGGGGGCAAGAAATTTTCTAGCAATGACATTGTTGGAAGTCAGTTAAAGACACTATCAGTGATCTACCCGAAAGAGTCAAAATATTTGAAATTTGTAGGAATAGCTTAAAGTGAAGGATACGTCTGTTAAATTCTCATCAGCTATTTTTTCCAACTGAAAAATTGATAGAAAACTAAGAAAACCGCAGTATTCAAAGATATGAATCCCCATTCAATTATGTGTTGTAGTAAGTGTCCGTACATGTAGTAATGACTAAAATATCTGATTAGGCTGCTTTTGGGCCTATCATTATGTTAGGATCAGGGTTATAGCAAGGCTACTATGAAAGTGCGGTTGTAATGTAAATCTTAAAATTTACTACACTTTTTGGCACATATGGACAAACTATGAGTTATTTGCCAATTTATGTGGTAATTTTTCATTTAACTGAAGTGCCGGTCGGCAACCTCCCAAATGACCTTCTGTGCCGGTCGGTGGGAGCAAGTGACGGACATGGCCGGCCGCTGCCGGCCGGCGTAGCTATATCCCTGGTTAGGATACACTTGTTACAGGCATGCAAGAATCTGATTTTTGATGATTTTTTTTTGATTTTCTGATTTGGTAAATCACTGATAGTGCCTTCAATGATCAGTATAACAATTCTTGCCAATTATAACATGATACAGTTTCCCTCTCATCTGTCAGTTAAGAGTACTATACTTTGTTCATCACCAAAATAGGCAAAAATTATTCGGCTTTTGTTTATATTTGTGTGAAAGTAATTCCATTTTACACGCACTTCATGCCACGAGTGTGTGCCCGGCGTACATCATGTACTGCGTGTGCTGCGGTAGTGTTGCTTGCAGTTGTACCGGTAGTGTTCTGTATCAATTCACGGTGTGAAGAGGTTTGCCTTTTTGGCGATGAACAAAGAATAGTTCAAGAGTATGAGATGGAGAGGATGAACAGAGAGGGACAAGAAATTCTTTAGAAATGACATTGTGGCAAGTCCGTTAATTCAGTAATAAGCACTGGTCTGAAGATCTGACAGTCTTGGATCTGGGTACAACTCCCTGCCTGGAAACTTTTTGGTTTACCTGGATGTATAAAAAAAACACTATCCAAGCCCTATAACCTTATGTAAAAGAAACCTTGCTTCATATTTTTTGTAAGCTAAAAACTTAAAAGGATTATGTATATGTATGTCCATTATATGTAGTACAGAAACCTTTAGGGTCTCCAAAACAAAACCAAATAGAATTTATCTCTCTTAAAATAGGATTCCAGTTTTTTAAAAGCTTAATTCTATTCTATCAAAACCTAAACAAAACTTGCATACACTTTCATTATGCACACTACAAAAACATCTATACACTTATTTGAAATACATGCCCGTGTTGCAAAAATATTTTTTTCATTTAAATACAACATAAATTACATTTCATCAATTACTACAAATCAATTACTACAATTATAAGTACCATTTCACCTGACAAAAAGATGTTAATTTTGGCATAACATGCAGAAAAAAAATATTTGTTGGGTAAGTTTTTTCCCATTAAAAGTGCCTTTACCCTAATTTGTCATCTGATTTTACAAAGACAGGGATGACAGTACACTATATTTAATAAAGAAATATCAATCTTATATGCCTCACTACCTGCATTTTAGCAATCTTATTATTGAGGAGCATTTTTCCACAACTTACTCAGCCCATTCTGCTCTGTTTGGTGAAAATTAATTTGTAGTGCCAGGGGATGAGGACTTAGTGAATCTTGACAATTTTAGATGTACTTTTCATATGGGACCAAGTAAGTTTTGAAACAATTAAATGGAAGAGGTACTATTCACCATGCACATACAAGAACACTAGGGGTCGGTTTAAATTTGACCCCAAAACACTCCACACATCAGCATGGACTGAGTTTTTAAAAACATTTGTTTTGTCTCCTACAAGCAGAGCATCTGGGAGTGTGAGGAGGTTAACTCTCCCCCTCAATGAAATGGGAGTTTTCATGACGAGAAAACTTTCCGAGGTACACAGTTCATGATCTAATCCCTGTTTAAGGGAAACCTCAAATATAGCACTGCTTAAAAATCCATGCTCTCTGAACACATTGTTAAGAAGCACTATCTTGTAAGAAAGGTGCTTTAAGTTAACTTTACACAATTAAGATAATTCTCTTTATCGTAAAACAAAATTGATCATGTTGACAAATTCTTGGAAAATGTCAACAAATTCAAAACTTAATAAAATACTTTCAAGGTATTACTGTTGAATTATCTGCTTCTATTCTATGCTTGACTTTTTAGGAATCACACATCCAACATTTATAAATGCCATGGCATTACTGTAGATGATATTATTTGACCAACTTCCCACTATGAGCCAATAACAAGAATGTAAAAGGGCCTGAAGAGAAAAGCCTGAACGGCCTGAAAAAGTGTGTGAATTTAGGCTAAACGCCTCCAAAATGAGCTGAAAATAAATAAAACTGCAGAAATTTTTGAGTAACTGTAGGCCTGAATTCAGGCTATAGCCTGAAAACTTACATCCTACAATAAAGCCTCAATTCCCATGGCACAGTTCAGTAATTTTCATTCATCAGTTATTTCATATACAGCTTGCTTAACTGTCCATGGAGATGAGCATACTGAAGCTCATAACTATGTAAGCCAATATAGTCTCAATTCCCATGGCACAGTTCAGTAACTTTCATTCATCAGTTATTTCATATACAGCTTGCTTAACTGTCCATGGAGATGAGCATACTGAAGCTCATAACTATGTAAGCCAATAAAGTCTCTATTCCCATGGCACAGTTCAGTAACTTTCATTCACCAATATACTGAGAAAATCCCCTTTTTTTAAGTACAATTCATGACACCCAGAACACATTGGACCACATGTTAATTCATATACATATGGAGTGCAATGAACTGTGCCCTTGGTAGATGAGCATATAGCTCATGTGTCTGACAACATGCACGTTGTCTACTATTTCTACCTGTCATTACAATAGCATTATAAAATGAAATCACATATGCAAATAAAACATAACCTAAAATCCCGCACAACTTTGGCAAATAGTATTAAAATTCTGCACACCTTTGGCAAATAGTGTGTGTGTGTGCAAATACAGTAAAATAAAAAAACTTATCATTTGGTGCATGCATGAAGCTCATGTGCAGTAACTGCTCTGTGCTATGTTCACTAATTTATGTAATGAGAATACAAAAAGTCTCGTCAAATTCCCATTACTATGTATCAGTGGACCTTGAATGCTTCCTTGGGGGACACACCCATATCGTTTGGTGCATACATGAAGGTCAGTAAATGTAGTAGCTACTAGTTCTAAGTGCAGTTCCCACATGTGAGATCTTTGACCTCAAATTTGTTCTGTACTCAGGTCAGTGGTCCTTTTGACCAAATTTGGTGGTCATTGGGCATTTCATTGCAAATTGACCTCTAGATGACCTTTTGGGTCACTCAAACCCTGCTTAAAAAGGTCAGCCTGTCTCCTCTACCTTCATGCCAAATATCATTGTCTCAAAGCTGAAGCGCACATTCAGGTTTTTTTTTATGATGTGCGTTTATCTTAGAAATTTCCAAGTTGATTTTTTTTCTATCAATTTTTTTATTCTCTGAATGGCATACAAAAAGCCTTTGATGAAATTTAGTTAAGGGCAGCTGTTACACAAATATGAGCCTCTTGCATCCACTTGTCAACATGGTACTTTGTTACACAATTTTTTTCTACGATACACATCACAAACACAAATATACAAAAGAAACTAATATAAAAGATTAAATACATCATTTGAGTAGACAATATCTACATTATTTACAAATGTACTTGTATAAACTGATTCCCGAACCATTACATGTACAGCTAGCATTATGCATGGAACTACACAGAGCAGACCAGAAAAACCTCGCTTTAGAACAGTAGTTTAAACAAGTACAACGATTTGGAGATAGAAAATGAATCCCCTGCCTACCACCTTTCTTACAGTATCTCTGATTAGTGCATTACATGATATACAATAACATTATATTCCCTCTGAGTTACCAATTAATATATATTATATTTACCTTTATGCTTTTCTAAAGGTCCGTTCATACTTCCACTGCAATGCAGTGCAGTGCTGCTGCACTGCCGATATATCGATCACTTTCTGCTGCAACTTGATGCAACCCACTGCATTGCAAGTTAAAACGAATTTAACTTTGTTGCAGTATTGAATTTTAGTATGGGCAGAGACTGCTATCAAGGCAATGCAACGCACTGCAGTGCAGTGGAAGTCTGAATGGACCTTAACCATGTCCCTGATTGGTTAATAACATCATATAACCCTATGAATAGCCTATCAAATTAGCTTTTAGTGCCCACTTATTATTAATTGTCAATTAGGCAGTCTTTGGTCTTTTCCTCTCAAAATCTGTAGACTAACGATAAACCTATGCAGGGAATATCTATCAGTTTAGAGTTACAGTCTGATAAATAATTTGTTGGGACAGGAACGAACACAAGCGTGTTGACTGCATGAACGTTCCACCTCTTTTCGGGATGTGTAGTTGGTCAAAGAATGCGCCGAACCTCCGCATAGCTTGTTGCGCTCAATGGTGTGCATATCTACTGTCCAAGTATTATTAATCCCACCGAAGGTAAAATAACTTTCCAAATCGGTTTTAATTTTTAGTTGCCTGGCACTTATAAAGATGAACCCCTTTTTGGAGGCCAATTCTGGCTCAAAACTGGGAATTTTAAAAGGTTCTTCAAACTAATTTACTTTAGAAGTGGTTCTGAGTGGACTTCTCTATCTGCACTTTCAAAGAAACCTTCCAAGATTTTGTCTGCTGATTATCCACAGCAATGTACATCTCAAGTTCTTACTAAGGTACAAAAATATGTTTGTTTGCCGTAACAGAGGAAAAAATACGAGGGTCGGCCGGTCAGAATTTTTAAAAACCTTTTTTTAGATCTTCACAATATTTTACTTTAAAATGAATACAAGATGCTACTATTTTAAGCTTTTTTCAATGACATAGCAAAGATCTTTTATTTTACTTGTAGTTATTTTGTTGTCTTGTTTTGGTATTTTCTCACCTTTGTGTTGGTAAAAAAAAAGTTTTAATTGTGGAGGAAAATCATGGATCGGTCAGCAGAATTTTATTTTGTGCTAATTTTCATCAATATTTTGGAGTCAGCAGGTTTTTTAGGGTCGGTAGGGTTATGGTAAACAAACAATTTTTTTATACCTAAGCAAGAATAATTTTGAAGCCCATTCTTTTTCTCTTGAACACTTTTTATGTTGGTCTATGAGATTGTGAGATTAAAATGTCCTCCAATTCAGGACTTCTGCGCAACACACTTGTACGCATGTCTGTGAAAATTACTGCCATTCTGTCATTGTGGATAAATCCACACAAGAAATCGTTGATATTTACAAAAATTAAATAAATATTACTATAATCTTTAGGTGAACATTATGCCATGATATTTTATAGTGCCTGTGAAATATCATGGCAAATACCATTTGTTATAATATGACCAGTGCAACATTGACAACTCTTAATATCAGATTTATGAGCATGATAAGCACAATACAAAATTACATTATGTACAGTCAGTCTATATAGTGCTCATCATGCCTGCTTCAACAGGTTAGGGGCATTAAGAAGTTTGTCTGTTTCATGAGTGCGTACACATGAGAGATTTCATGAATAAATGCCACATTAAATACTAATTAATATACAGGTCTGGAAAAAAAGTGTTGATTTTTTTTTCTCATCAAATAAAACAAAACCTCCCACTACAATACAAAATGTTTATGTATTTTTTTGTAAGAAAACAAAATTTCCTTCAGATTAAATGCCAAAATTTCCCTTCAAGAAGCTATACTCTATCCAGCTCAAAGTACAAAGTAACAATGTGGGCGTATACGTTGAACCGACTTTCAGCACCACAAGCACATTGCTACTGAAAGGCGGTACTGGCTATACGCAGTAATAGTACGAGTCAAAGTACAGCTTCTGGAATTCCCATTGTTTTCCAACCCATATTACCTTGCATTTTGGTAAAAATTTAAAAAAAATAATTTTTTTCCATGTAATCTCTAAAATGTGCACTAGTGGATTTGTTTACAGTATTCAAGTATACAATTTAAATTCAAACATGGCATGTATTCGATTACATTAGTTGTATTAGAAAATCTGAATTAAATGGTTGCTTTAAAAGAACCAGATTTTTACGATCCAAGTGAATTCAAAAATGAATTTGTACTTTTTTTCTTTTGAAAATTTGTGGTAAGTTTCTAATAATACCCATAATGTGCAAAGTACATTTTTCACATAATAATAATAGTAATTTGAATATTTTTAACGCGCGACATATCCACGTAAACATACTCAAGGTGCTGTGCGGCAGCCATGAAAGGCACTCAGCACATCAGAGAAACCATACTACCAGAACAGATTTATGCCAAGAAGCTTGATTTTAGAAGCAGAAGGAAACTGGAGTACCCAGAGAAAACCTGCGGGAACGAGTATGGATCGAGAAACCAAATTCACATAAAGCCGCCGAGAACGAGCCCCTACTGGGGATCGAACCCGATACCTCATTGGTGAAAGGCAGGGAAGATACGCTGCGCCAACCCATTCCCCCCACGGCAAGCAAGACTACAACATATAACCTACAAATAATTGGTCCACACATATTACAAGAACACAGTGGAGGAAACGATGAATTTTGCCAATTATAACTGGAATACTACTTGATCACTCCATTCATTATGCCAATTGAAGTGATCGAGCAAAATGCAATTACATTGTAAAGAATTATGTTCCATATATAATTTTTATTTCATTTGTCACCAACATAAGTACAAGAAAATGTTATGGCACTATTGAAAGGCAGCTAATCAAACAATGTGAGATTATAAAATGTACATCACCAAATTTTCTAGGATTTTTTCTCAGATGTCTACTGCCGAACTAAGTAGTGAATCAATTTATAATCAAACTAGGTGAGATTATAAAAATGTATTTCACCAGATTTTCTAGGATTTTTTCAAAGATGTCTAACCAATCTAAGCAGTGAAATCAATTTATTTTTGGTTTTAAAATTGCAGAAAAATCAAGATTTAAAAAAAAACCCTGCTGCCTCAATATCGTAAGTTACACATAACTAAACTATATATGCTCTATTTGATCATAGCACAAGCAATATAAATTGTTTTGAATCCCTATGCACCATTTTGTAATTATTAATACTTCATCTGAAACACTTCACTGGACAAATTTCAGAAAAAAGGGGGGGGAGAGAGAGAGGGGGAGAGAAGGAGAGAGAGAGAAAAGGAGTAAATCTGCCAACATTTTGAGAAAAATATCGATTAAGTAAAATTATTCTCATTTGGCCAAAATCAAAATATTATTTTTTCATTTCTATATTAGAAATTTTAATTTCCATTTTTAATGAAACCTTAATTTTTCATGGTATTTGGCTGATAAACAATAGACATGCAAGGTATCTAAAAACAAAGGGATTTGTTTTCAATCTTTTAGATCAGCATTTAGGGACATTTAGAGAACCTTTGCAAATGGGAGGAGGCCTGGAAAGAGATTGGGTCACTTCACTCAGTGGTAGATTTTTAATCTACACTATTATAGCAAATTGCAAAGAAGGACCAAAAGGGAGCTGTGCCCCCCCCCCAAGTCTGCCATTGGCATTCCGCAATTGGCTAGATGGTTTCATGATGGTGTTATGCGAACGAAAATGCCCTACTGGAATAATAGTAGCCGTGACCAATAGCTGTAACCCTAGTCCTACTCCCTAATTTGCATAATTATGACACCTTCATGAAGAGGTAGCCAGCTTCAAAATCAAAATGTCAAGTCCAGCGATGGCAGAACATTTTTTTTTTCAAAGTGGAGGGTCACTTGACACTTTATCCAAGCAATTGATAAGCCTGACGAAAAGTGGGGGTGGGGGCTGGGCGGGGCTGGGCCCCACTTTCAAAGTATAGGGGCCATAACTGTTGTTTTTATTTTTTTTTTGGTCATAATAAATGAGACTTTCAAGCTGCTGTGCATTATGTACAAATGTACAGTGATCCGTGCTCATTTGTAACAAAACAACTGGAACTCACCTATACTCTTTCCAATTTATGTTTCAAATTTTTTAATAACTCGCAAGATTTTGAGATAATGGCTAGAGCACAATTTTTCAGGCAAAACTATAAGGCGCAATTTTTTTTTATTAATTTGTTATTGAAACCAAATTGAATTGTTATAATTAATATAATTTAACTATTGTACAATTTACATAATTTGATACCACAAATTGCGGGCCATGTTAGATAAACACAATAAGTTGCAAATGCACTGTATATCCAACTATTTTTGTAAGTTTTGTCAAACACCAAAATATTGTCAAAATGCATCCTAAAATATCAAAAAAACCAATTTTAAATAATATAAACATTTAATAAATTTTAAATTGTATTTAAAAGGCCTTTTTGCTTGTATTTTTCATTAAAATACGAATGCCAAAATTAATTCCAAAAACATTCAGTAGGCAGTTTTAGATGTCATGCGAAAGGTATCTGCGCTTGCACTTGGAATTCCATGCTTAGTACACACATTGTGTACGGCATCTAATTACTCTGAAGTCAAAATTTTCAATTTTATTTTTTCCAAAAATTTCTCCATTTTGTATATTCATGACTATATTTGTAATCTTTGTGAAAAATGCATTCCAATGAGTCCAAACAAGCCTAGTCTTAGGTCAGTGGTTTTTGGAGTGGCATCCCAAATGACCACAGGTAATTAGGGATGCCATCTCAAAAACCACTGACTTAACCTCTCTGCCAGAATTGTTCAGAGTTATTTACCATGCTCCAGGCTTGACATGTGTCAACAAGGAAGTGAGTGCTGATTGGCTTGTGCTGAGTAGGTCGGCCTCCCCATTGGTTAATCGTATAAAAGGCTACCCTTTTATGTAGATATTACAGCGCGCATGCTGCCCACCTATGAACAATTCTGGGAGCAACTCTACACTGTTGTAACCTCCTACACAAATCTACCAGGGTAAAATGGTTATTCCTCCTCAAACCTGGCCCCTGGAATACATGTAACATACTCCAACCTTACCGTACCACAAACTGCTGTGGATGTGGTTAGCATTTTTTACCGTAACCAAGCCTGGTAAACCTAACACCATTTTATTATGCCATTGTATAAAGACCAGTGCTCTTATCTCATGTAATTAAGCTAGTTATACAGAGCGGTGTTATGGTCTTTTTACACGCTTGGTTACAGCTGAAAATTGCTCTTGTACTTGATGCCCTTACAACTACACCTCAACTTGTGCAAAATTTGACGTCGACTTGGCGAGTTATCTTGTTTTCCCTTTACGCACAAGTACCAATCCATTGCGAATGTATTATCCTTGCAATTGTTATCTTCAACGTGTACATTAAATCCAACGCATAAACTTGCAAACACCCAAAAATACAATAGCATATCACAACAGTGTTTCTTTGCAGCTGCTCGGATCCATAAATAATATTAAAAATAAAAGCCTATAAACAGCGCACTCTAACTTGGCAGCAAAAGAAGGCTAAGCGAGTGAGATAATTGGTGTCATACAAATGGACTGGCTTTTGGCTTCTTGTTGGCGGATGGTCTTGAGGCTTCTTTTGCTATGAGTTGCTGGAAATTCTCCACTTGAACAATACTGTGTGATAATCTGCAAAAGAGTTAAACACAGATTGATAAACTGTATTAGGCATTTGGAAGAGCTACTTTTATGCTTTGTTCAGTTTCAAATCTAAAAAATACATCGGTCCTCGGACCGCTTGTGTCGCCTGCCACCGCGGTTAGTGAATGATAGGCCTAACATGACCATTTACCTTGATAGGTGACCTTGGACCTCATAAACAAATGAGGGTTTGCATGTAAACCCATAAACCAAGTTTTTTGGTTCCAATTGAACTTCAAATTTTCAAATGAGGTCAATTTTACATTTTCAGCCTATTTTACAACTTGACCTCGCATGACCTTTGACCTTGGCATGTGACCTTTGACCTCATCAACAAATGAGGGATCCCATGTTACACCTATGATTCAAGTTTGGTTCCAATTGAACTTCAAATTTTCAAATGAGGTCAATTTTACATTTTCAGCCTATTTTACAACTTGACCTCGCATGACCTTTGACCTTGGCATGTGACCTTTGACCTCATCGACAAATGGTGGATGCCATGTTGCACCTGTGACCCAAGTTTGGTTTAAATCCATCAAAGTATGAGGATATTATAGGCAAATGTTAACCCTTTTTCACAATAACAGACAACAGACATCGACAACAGTAAATGCAGTGTCACCACTTTTGTATATGCAACTGGCAAGTCTACATTATGCACTCTTGATTATAGCTGTCTCATAAGACTATGAAAGAAGTACATCCTCACTTTAACCAAGTTTCATCCAAATTGGACTAACTTAAAAATTGTCCTTGGATGACCTATGACCTTGGTTGTGAATATGCAAATGATTTTTTTTTTATTGTTAGGGTGGAATATGCCCTTTCATCCTAGCAATTGTGGACTTAATTGGTCAATGCATTAAAGAGCAGGTGAAAATTACAGCTTTTGGAAGAAAATATGCAATTGAGCTCATTATCATATAATGATGAATAAAAAATAAGATTAAATGTTAAGAGTCCAATCAGACCAGTGACGCACATGATCTTCCGAAATAAGGACCACACATGGCGACAGCCATGGTGCGCAAAGTACACTGCCAATCAAAAGTATTTTTGCGCACCTTATCCACTTAGGTTGCAAAGAAACAACTGGGAACTCATAGACTTGCTGTATTATTGATCAAGTCACTTAACCCAGACTTTGGGCTACTTCTAGCCCAGATTTGCTTCAGCGGTTCCATTGTTTTAGTGCAGTGAAGTTGAACCATTGCTCAAAGCTAGCAAGACATAGCAATTCTGACTGGAGCCTGCTCTAGATTTCTAGTCAGAGTGTCTCGCCTCGAGGCCATTTTCAATGAAACTGCAATCTGATATCAGCTCGTCTGCCCACACAAGTTTGCCGACAGGAGGGCAGTAATTGCCAATCTTTATCCCTTAAGTCCCTGGTGTGTGAGGCCCAAGAATTTGTCTAGCACGGGTCCCGGGAAAGGGTTAATGGGGATTTAAAATGACATGGGGGTATTTTTTATTTTTAAGTTAAAACTAAAATAAAAACGATCACAAGAAGACATTATTTTTGTGTGAGGGACACACTTTTGAATAAGTTTGTTGATCGGTTGTGGTTTTGAAAAAGACTTTTGTGGTGAGTGAGTTTTAAAATCACTCAGAGAGTTCAGCAGTTGATGTGGTAGCCCTGCACTTTGAGGAATTCAGGTCAGCGATTGATTTTGGCATGTTTACACTGTGCATCTCACCATACAAATAAAAAGCTTTGATCTCACTGCACTAAAAGCTGCCGAGTGTGGTTCCAAGCAGTGTTTCAGTAGTTCTTGACTGTATTGGAACAGTTTGCATAGACAAACTGTATCCCGAAAAACTCACAAATATCAGCAAAATGCAAAATAAGACTTGCTAAGAAATAAGAAATGTTAATTAAGTCACACCTTACAAAAAGTATTAATTTTCTTACTTGCTGAATCCGACAATGAGTGGCACAATCTCCTGCCGATTTAATCTCAAGGAACGCTTTTCACCTGTGAACAGAATCTTCAGAGCTGTGCCAAGGCCTTGTATCTGTGAAAGGACAATCATTTCGTAAAACAATGCTTAATTTTTCCCCAAGGGCTTTATCTGGAAGGAGGGGGAATGGTGGTGGAAGGAAGATGGTGCAAATGACATTTTAGGGACTAGCAAAAGTCACAAATGGAACCAGGTAAGATGAGGGAGATGAACCTAAATATTTAAATATTTTAGAAAAGCCAAAACTGCCCCACAGGACTAAATTTTAGTTTCAATGATTTCAAGATTTCCCTGACATTTTTTCCCCTTCGTAAGACCTCTATGGCAGTCTCACATCAAATCATCAAAATTGGTTTTTGGTTTGCAGTGTGTATTACTGTACCTAATTTTATTCATTTTGGAGGTTTACCACTTTGAGGCATGGCTGTCATTATTGTAATTTTAAAAATCAACTTCCAGGTTGAATCGTGGATGGAAGGGGGGAGAATTTCCAGAAATGAGGACTTGGGCAAGATAGGTGTAACAGAATTCTGGCCAGAAGGGGATCCCCCCAAGATAAAAAGCATTACTTGTCTTTACCACTCACCTGGAGTTTACCCCATAATTTACATTTGTCGCATCCAACACAATCCATAATACGAGATATATTCCAGAAATGGCTGCGGAATTCCTCCTGTGGAAAAATACAAGACAATATTTTCCAGGGATGTGATTTTCAGTTGATTTCTGATAATAAAAAGTGTTGGGAATTCCTCGCATGAGCTTGCCTGGCACATCTCTCTTTTCTTAGTGATTGGGCCAAAATCCAATCTGTATTTTTTGCTGCGGGGGGGGGGGGGGGGGGGGGGGGTTCGCCACTCCTCCCGTACAACAAGTCTGTTACCTTCCCAGCACTGAATAATGCTACCCATTTACACATCTGGGTGGAGTGGAGTAATTGAGGCTAAGCACCTTACAACACCACATTGGCTGCAGTGGGGCTTGAACCCACAACCTTTGGATTGTGGGGCGGGCGCTCAATCCATACTCAGTCCTCAAATACATTAAAAAGCACACTTATTTTCAGATTTGACACCTGATTTACCTTGATGTCCTGAGTAAATACTCTGAAGGTCACATATAATTGTAGGTTATGGTCCCATATATTAATTTACTGTATGTTATATCACAATATTGTGGGAATGCCTAGATATCTTCTCAAATGAGTCCAGGCAAGCCGAAACTAGTCTTAGATCACTGGTTAAGATGGCTTCCAAATGATTTGAGAAGCCTTCTGAAAAACCACTGACTTATTATTCAATTGTTACAGCTTATCAGTCAGGAGAATTACCACATATGGGAGAGTCTTTTCAACACTATCAAGATTTACTAGTAGCTCCAACATACAAATGTATTGCTAACAAATAGTGTGGACTAACATGAGTGCAGATTTCTTACTGTATAAGCATCAATGGACATCAGTTTATATTAAACATTTGCATGAAATTTATGTACTTTACTGCCATGATGAATTCCTAACAATCATTTTCACTGTTGGAAATATTTTTTTTCACCAATGGGATAAGCTAATTTAGTTTGTTTATCAAGCTACAAATAACCATTTGTATCATCTCCATGCATCAATGTCTACAGTGTCTCCATGCACAGCGTATGCAAAGACTTGAAATGCCTTCAGCTCAATTCTTCTCATTGCACAGATGGCATCAATGAGATTTTGGTCTGAAATTATGCTCCAGGAGCATATGGTCCTGGATGATAAATAATCTGGAGAAATCTTCCAAGTCAAATTTGAATGCATATGCTCCAGGAGCATATGGCAAATATGCTCCTGGAGCAGTATTTGACAGACTATTTCTCCACTGATCCGGGAGCATATTTGCCATATGCTCCTGGAGCATTTTGCATTTAAATATGCTCCAGGAGCATATTTGACTTAAAATGGAGCATACTTGACTTAAAATCTTTCTCCAGATTATTTATGCATAATCATGCTCCAGGAACATATGCTCCCAGCCCATATGGTCCTAGACTGAAAATTTCCCTAGAAGAAATTTCTTTTATCTAGCTATGTATACTTACCAGTTGTAACAAACATATGGCTAGTTTTGTCTGGTTCCCACCTACAATCGCCCTTAAAAACTTCCCATAATCCCTTGCGCCAGCGGGCACCGCCAAAATCCCTCAGTTTTGTTTTGGAAGTCTGACATAAAAGGACTTCTGGTGGGGATGGCAGGGAGGGAATCTTAACAGGTAAGTATACATAGCTAGATAAAAGAAATTTCTTCTAAGGAAATTTTCATTTCCCTGCGCTATGTATACTTACCTGTTGTAACAAAAATATGGCAAACAACAGAATTTGAAGCTCAAAAGGTGGTGGGTAAGTCCTTTACCTTTACCAAAAAATGTTGCAAATCATACCTAAAATATGACTTTTAAAAACATCTCAACTAAACATTGACAAAAAAGTAGTAATGTATATCAAGCATTTTTGTGTACAATTTACAGCAAGTAAAAATGGTCCTAAAACCCATGTATTAAAGGCACTATCAGTGATTTGCTAAATCAGAAAACCGAAAAAATCAGATTTTTGCATGTCTGTAACAAGTATAGGTATCCTAACACACCCTGCAAATGGTATGACCAAAAGCAACCAAACAAGGACAAAATCGGATGTTTTAGTCATTAGTGTCCGTTCGGACACTTACTACTACACGTAATTGAATGGAGAGTCGTATCTTTGAAAACTGCCGTTTTCTTAGCTTTCGGTCAATTCTTCAGTTGGAAAAGGTAACATATGAGAATTTGACAGGCTTATTCTTTACTTTTTAAAGCTATTCCTGCAAATTTCAAACTCTTTTGGATAAATCACTGATAGTGTCTTTAAATGGTCTAATAGAAAAATTCATATGCCTTATTCATGTAGGTAAGGTTAATGACACACCACAATTGTGTCATCAAGGTAACTTTTTATATCCAACATTTACAAAACATAAAAATGAACATTTCATTTTACTTTATTTTATACATGTGGAGCAAATGTAGTATCTTTGCACATACAGCATATGTGACCTAAAACTTGAAATACACCAACTTACATGATGTCAGTCAGTTCAAAATAGAAGTGCCACATCACTATCTTACTTAAAAATAATAAGAGTTGACTACAAGACCCAGCAAGATGCTGTACAGAAATGGATTGTCATTTTGAATAATGCCTTTTGGAAAATTTTTAAAATGGTCCTACAGACTGCAATGCATTCAAGGGAAACACTTGTATTGTCCCTAAATGTGTACATTGCCCCAGTGACTTCATAAAGGGTGCAATTAGTAACTGAGCCAAAAAAAAACCAATTCTAACTGTGGAAAACAAACAATATTTGGCCTTTAAATGACCATGACTGACCATAAGGGTCGCAAGACACTCAGCAGAGAAATGAATTGAAGTATATTAGAGTATTATAACACTAAATCATTGCACAATAAATGCCATAAATGTAAGTTATGTAAGCAATTTTAAAGCATGTGCAATTCCAAATAGGACAATTCTGCACTTTATGTGGTTATGCCACTTCTGTATTCAGTTTAACACAAATGCATTGAAAGATATGCGGCTCGGCCAAATTAAGCAAGCAGATATGTATGAGAGTCCCACAGCTTGTGCGAGTGTGCATGTTATATTTTATTTTATTATTTCAATTAGCCTTAGTGCTGATTATGTAGCTTAACCACTGCTGGGTATACCTCTTAGGTCTCCGTCCTGTAAATTGTAATTAATAAATAACTTCCTGCTCTATGCAGTGTTTATTTGAATTATTCAAACTTGTGCATTTTTTCCACTAAAAGGCCAAATGCAACCTACATTGTATGCAGCAGTTATGTACTTTGCAAAATACACCAGCTGCTCAAACCAAGTGGTGTGGACCCAATTTTACAGTGTGTCCAAAAGCCTGATGTATATGTAAAAAATACCCAATGGGCAAATATACAACTGGTAATATCTCAGATTACACATCATATGGAACTTTAAGTGGTTACACCACCCTTAATGTAACTTAAAAAAATACCAAATATTAATGCATTTTCATATTATGCCAACTATGCCAAAACGAGCTGCTTCCACTGCAGTGGCAAGCAAATTGGGTCCTCGCAACCAACTCCTAATAATTCACTAACCTCAAGGTTTAAAATACCAGCTTCTCTATTTATGGACCTAGAATGTGACAGAACAAGCTCTACAGCTGTCAATGCAATGGAATTATTTTTCATTCAAGATGGAAAATTTTCCAAGCAAGAAGCCTTCTAAAATGGTTCACCTCAATCACTACTTTCTATAGCTATGGTAGGGTAGACTACAAAGCTATCGTGTGCTCATTTTGCTACTATATATAAATGTATAACTTTAAAGAGGATGTTGCCCTATGTGAAATCCAAAAGAAGGAGATCTTTCATGATCATCAATAAATGGTTCTTTTCCTGATTTGCTAATCTTTGTAATTTCTCTACTTCCACATGTAGATTAAATATAGCCGTTTTTGTGAACTCGACCCTAACGTGAACCTATGGCACTCATTGCAGAAACATGTATACCGTCCTACATACCTAACCATTTTTATTTTTAAAATTCAAGTCACCAGCATAATCCCGATAACATATGTGAAAATGTTTTCTTGTACTAGCTTCTTGTAAAAAACTTTCCTTCCACAAATTCGGGAATTATTTTAAAATGAGTTCAATGACCCTGTTACTCATGCAGAGTGAATCTTGCATTCATATCATGCGGCCTCCCTATTCAAGCTGTGGTATGTACACCACCAACACTGAGGGCCTAAATCCCCCATATTTTCAGTAGTGGGGGACTGTAATGAACAGGTCTTATATGAGTGTGCAAATCCGGATAAATTTGTGAATTTTGGTACACAAGTACTTTAATACATTGATAATCACAAAAATTGATGGAAGCACTTTCCACTCCTTTCATGGCCCCCAGCCTTGGATTGTCTATTACACAGGGTAAAATTTTTAAATGATGTATGAAAGTAACAAACCTCAGGTCTGTCTGATTACAAGATAAAAAGGTATAGTTTTATACTACCTGTGACTTATATGTTAGGAATTATGGGTAAAACTGTAAAAATGATGGTAAAAAGTTCAATTGGGTTGTACAAGGGTTCAAATTAAAGTTGCTCCTTTTTGTAAAATTTGGTTCAATTGGTTGCTTAAGCTAATAGAATGAAATATAGAATAGTTTTTACTTCTTACGTGTCTTGGATTATTACAAGAAATGGGCGAATAAAGTCACAGCTATTGGCAGCTAGGGATTCATTGACCTGTGACCTATTTTGTTGGATAAACGTGAAAACTAAGCATAACAGATAAGGCAAACTATTCCTTTTTTCAATCCTTTAAGCTAGGGAAACATTTGCAGCACATTTACGAATCAAAGCAACTTTAAATCATTTGACCCTGTACACACCAAAATTGACTTTTTCGCCATTTACGTTTTTTAACCCCCATAACTCCAAACTATAAGGTCCATAGATAGTGTAAACATCCTTTTTGGAATTCTTGGTACCAGACAAACACGTCATGGTGTGCTTTTTAAACACATCAGACATTTTAAAAATTTTTGACCCCTGTATAACTTGAAACCCACGCTGGGGGCCATTAAAGGGGGGTTGGCAAGTCTTCCATCAATATGCATTATCAATGCCGAATGTACTTGTGTGCAAAATTTCAAATTTTATCCGGAAGCGCACACTCTTCACTACAGTCCCCTGCACAGGTGAGGTAACATGACGTTTTTGACAGAGTAATGTATCACCATATAATTACACCCAGAGATGCCAATGGGAGTTGGAAACAAAATCTGACATTGGCTGAGGATGGAGCGAAGCACCGGGATTATGCGCCCCTACGGCCGGTGGTGCATGGGCCCGCTTAAGGGCCCTGCCTGGTGTGTCCCAGAGGTTCTGCACCTGTAGAGCTACAGGAAAGACCATTTCTGAGAGTAAAATATCTTCCAACAGATTTAAAATTAACGTAAATGACGGAAATGTGGAAGAATGGGGCTAAAATCCCTTAGTTCTGGGACGCCAAATCAGCTCACGACTAGGCAATGCTTGGGGTGGATCAAAGTCCACTTTCAGGTATAAAGGCCAAATAAACAGATGATTATTGAACAAGACACGCTTGGGTGGGGGCTTTTCCTTTGCAGTGCATTATCCTTGGCATCAAGTGATAGCTAGCGCAGTTGCAACATGCAATCCCACCTTCAAAATTGCAGCAACAAGTGGATCAAATTTTTGAAGACTTCCGTCACTTACCACCGACTGTTTACAACCTACCAAATGAAGTTGTCTTCCATGTAAACTCAAAGTTATCGCCTTCTCTTTGACTAACGCTATTGAAACGTGTCCTTTACTTCTGTACTTCTCGATGTCTTTTAAATTGTTTCCATGGCTTGTAAATTCAATTTGCACGTTCATTTTGTCGCTTCGTCTGTATTTTTCCGATAGAGCAAGCTTGCATGCCCAGGGTGACTGCTTTGATTATGCTAGTTCCTTATTACAAAAGCGCGATGTACGCAAACCTATTTAATATTCCGATGTTCCGATGTACTTTGAGTGCATCAAGTCTGAGAGATCAGATTATTATGAGAAACAAGAATTCCGTTTTTAAAAATCATCAATCTACGATCAAACAATAAAAAATCGGAAAAAAAGTAAAAAAATTGAAACAAATATAGAAAAATCGGGATTTAATCCAGAAAATGTAAAAAAAATTGGATTTCCGATTAAAATCGGAAGTTGGCATCTCTGTACACCAATGAGGTTGCCAATATTGAGGTCCTACAACTCCGGTCTGAAGCAATATGGTTCTTCTTCTATCGTTGTCCAAACATTGCTGTTCTCAAATATGATCCGCCGAGATTCGTAAAACGTCTGGCTACTTCACTTAATTCCGCAAGATCCTTGTTTGTGCATTGTGCTCCAGCAGTGGGCAGACCAAGAGGTGTTACATTGTCTGCGGTGCTGTTCCACAACACCGGTAGTGTCCTGATCTGCTTTCAGATCTTCTGCAAGGAAACCTTAGATCGGCCAGTTTGGTTCTTAAGCTTATTTGAGGCATGCCATTTCAGACAAGGGGAGTCAGACTCCAAGTGGGAAATGCTCACCAGGATCAATACCGATAGGTGTTAATTGGTTGATGGCACGTCTTTCTTTCCACAAGGCGAATCTCTTAACCACCTTAGAGACTGTTTCAAGAGGTTGACTTTGCTTAAGAAAACTCTCTCTGGATTTAAGTCAGTTGGCAGAAGGTATCTGCATGTCAGACATAGGGTGCTTACATTGGATACTTGGCCGTACGCTTGTGAATTGCAATTTATTTATTGCAAGTTATTCTGAGATGAGGTGAGTTATTCTTTAGTTATTGATCAAAATTACATAAAATTTACCTGCATTAAATGTTTTACAATCGCATCACATTAATTTTATATGGTCCCTGAGCAAAGGTTTCACAGTATATATTTTTGTAGGTCCTGAAGTAAGTTTTATTCCATACAACTGAGAATGTCCTCACTAAAAGGAGTTCATTAGCATCCATGTCATAGGGTCTGGTGATTCTGATCAGTTACCGAAAACGTAGCAACGAATTGAATAGCTATGGAAAATATATGCAAAATCATGACACGATGTAGTGTAGGTGCCAGCGAATCTACTTGGATTTAGGATTTCTTCGAGGCTCAAATTCCTCTTCGATATTGTAGAAGCACGCACGGATTAAGAGTTTACCAAAAAAGGGGAAGTTTATCCTCAAATGACCAAATTCAACTACGGTAGAATTGGTGACATTTTTGCAGGCGGGGTTGAACCATTGCGACGGACGTCGCCCAAAAAACCAAACTGGAGGGATGTTGGCGGTGCCGTGGGCGCAGGGATGATGGGAGACAATATGGCGATTGTAGGTTGAAACCAGACAAAACTAGCCAGTATGTTTGTTACAACAGGTAAGTTTACATAGTGCAGGGAAAACATAAGCTTCTGGTCTGGGCACTTGAGACCAAAATTTTTTCTTTTTTTTTCATAGAAGTGCACAGATGGTGGTCATTAGGAGGCATGCATGGTCCATATTGGAAATTCCCTCAACTGCACATGACAGGATTACCAGGGCCCCGTGTTGAAACATGTGTTTGTTGATTACTTTAGCTGCTGGCCGTCTAGGGTGCCCTGAAAAACATCTTTGACTTTCATGAAATGATTGTTAAAGGTTGATGACATCAAGTAAGTCCATTACTGTTCTGCTTCCCTTTGTCAATGCATGATTGCCTTCAAAAGAAAATAAAATGCATGACAACAGTATAAACAGTATCCTATGCATAAATAGTATAGCAAATGTTTTGAAGATTCAGTGGCAGCAGAAAACATCCAAAGCCCCCAAAGGTTTGTTTGCTGTGACCCGACCAAACGTGCCGATTCAAATTTTATGCAAAATTAGCACACTAAAGAACGACGCCGACCGACCCATCCGACCAACGACATGACTTTATTTAAAACAACACGAAGAAATGAAAAATACAGCAAGTAAACTTGTGCGATCCCCCTGGCAAGATGGCAGTATGGCACATGAGCACAGATGACCTTTGACATCATCCACATATGAAGGAACCCTATGTACCTTAACCCCAAGGCTGGTTCATCGGACTAAAACTTTTTGAAGACAATGAAAACGAAACCTAACCAAATGAACATACGGACAAAACTAAACATTCCCTATCGCAAAATCCCCTTCGGCTGTCAAGCAAGGGGGAGATTTAAAAAGGCAACAAGAGACAACAAAAACAACTACAAAGTTAAAGTAAATGTCTGTGTAGTTAATGAAAAAAAAGCTTCATTAGAATGTTTGTATCATTTTAGTAGACATACGGGCGATACATGACACCCCCTTGCACCCCCCCGGGATTTGGAGACAACCATTTTGTGAAGCTGATACCATAAAAAGCAACTGAATCAGGTTTGTCTGCAAAAATCCCCACACTGGTTAACGGTGAGGGCGCTTTTTCAAAATGGCTGCCAAAATTGCAATCACCC
>JAMKCH010029833.1:0-51379 GCA_023653785.1 Ophioderma brevispina | reverse complement strand
TACTTTGTGTGTTGCACAGTGAGTGAAGTGGAATCATTTATAAATTGTGTGGCAATTCAAATAGTGACTGGCACCACTTCCCCCCCCCCCCCAACACCCCCAATGTGAGAATTCTGGCTCCGCCACTAGTTTGGGAGTCATGAAATAGTCTAAAGCCAAAAAAATGGAAATTCATATGCCCAATGTTCATATTTTGGAGGGGAAGAGGGCAGCTCTTGTTGTAGCTATTGTTGCACCGTGATTTTGTAGGTCCAGATTGTACTTGCCTCAAACTGTAGCTGGCAACTTTTTACACCACTTTCATTGACAGGTGTTAAGCCAGTCTGTTTAACAATTTACAGATTATTAATTGAATCAGTTTCTGTAACATTTCATTGAGTGTTTCCATAAGAGGAATAAACCTACTTGTATGTGAGTAAATAAGGACTGACTCCCAATTAGCTACAACCAGTGATCCATCAGATGTTGTAGGACAGGTCAGAGGGAATACAGTCCCTGGAGAATGCATTCTAGAAATAACCTTGACTGTTGTACTTGTGAATGTGACCTGTATTTGACACATGCTACCCTCCTGTGTTCATTTCATAGCAATAAATGTTGTAATCGTGAAGCAAAACAACACTTATTATTTGAAGTATCTGAAGTTTGCATGGCTAGGAAAGATTGTAAATAAAATCTACATTGTAATTTTGTGGCTGGCTATGACGCGCTCATAATCAATGGTGTCTGAAAGTGCAAGATGTGCTGTTACTGTTGACTTGCTATGCCAGCCCAGATACTGACAGTCACCATGTAAACCCAATCTTACTTAAGAATTACACTCTCTGGTAGGATTGTTATTACATCTCCTCTCCTCTATCTATGACAAGTGTTGTCATCCGTCTACACATAACCCATACAATTCAACATCTGTGTTTGGATCTTCATCAGGTGCTAAGGTAGAAAAGCTTGGTATGGTATACCATGTTAATGTCAAAACATGAGTAAATGGTACTTGGAATCATTGTTTTTACCAGTATTGTACCTTGTGAGTGAATGCCAGATTAATCACACCCTATTCACAGATGTTTGTGTCTGTTGACTTTCATAGCTTTCTTAGAATTGCTTGTATGTGCCAGAAGAATGATAAGGTACAGGCGTTGTGTTTGGTCTCCAACTACAATATCCCATTAGGACAGCAGGCAACATATGAGCATGAAGACCTTCTGATTTGAATGAGAAATACTTTCTCCAGGGACCAGTGCTTCATGTGAATGCTGATGGCACCAGTAGTGGTTCAGGTCTACAGAAAATATAAATTAAAGCAGTTAATAACTAGTTAATTATGACACGTTTGGACTCAACATGTAAGATGTACAGACCACTGGGTAGACAGCAAGTAACTAAATTGATATTGGTAAATTGTACAGGGTGGACACAATCCCAAAAAAACTGTTACAACTGAAAGTGATATTTTTCCACTTTTTTTTTAATTTGAAAATTGTGGATTTTATTTTTCATAATATCAATCATGCTTTTGATTTCAGATTGAAAAATGGTTGCCAAGAAAAACAATTTATGTGTATGTATATGTACGTGAGATGTACCCCAGGACAAGTCTGCATTTTCTGTCTTGTTCAGGGCAGGGGGGGTAGGACATGATCTGCCGATTTTTGGGCATGGGCGATGTCCACGCCTATGTACAAAATGATGCTAATGGACAGTTGGATTGCTGACTTATTCAGTAGATCATATCTTGAGATACCTCAAACCAAAATGAACAGTTTTTTTTCAGGCCAAATGGATCAAGTTACCCCTTCTCTATGAAGAAATAGAGATATCAATTTTTTGAAAAAGTGTAAAAAGATCACTTTAATTTTGGGTAAAGTTTTTATTGGGTCAACCCCAGTGGCGTAACAGGGGGGGGGCATGGCGGGGGCAGTTGCCCCCCTGACGAATTGGGCCGGGAAAAAAATTGCAAAAATCATGCTAGAATCAGCCGTTTTTTAGCCCTCTGACCGGGAAAAATTGGCCTTTTGACCCCCCCTGAGAGGGAAAATTACAAAACCGGGAAAATTTGCCCCCTCAGAGCTGGGGAGCCGTTACGATCACTGGGTCACCTGTATACCAATAAGCACTGTTAGAAATCACTTGCAAGGTTGATGTTAAAATACTGTAATTCTTTTTTTAAAAACTGAAATAGAAATATAGCCACAATATTAAAGGACAAAGGGCATGAATAAAATGACAAAATGAAAAGGCCCTTCTGAAGTCCTCAGCGAGTTGATAAAACACTTTGGTTGTTTACATTTTGTAAAACAGGTAATAATTACAGAAGAGTTCCGGGTGGGGGAGGTGGCAGTTTATGGCAATTTCGGAACGAAAAGCAAGGGGTTCAACATCCCTGACAGAATTACAGTGTATCTAGCATGTTTTGCGACACAATTCAAAGCATTCAGACATATGATTTAGGCTTGTAGTAAAGATATTGCTCTGGCAAGTGAAGTGATGGATTAGCCGGAATTAGCACATATACAAAGGCAAGGGTCTGTGGAGTGATGAACATGCTTCTCACGTTTGGTACCTGCGGGCAGTAATGTAGCAGCCGTATTTGTCATTCTTGGTTGGGTCAATTGCCTGACCATGCCCCTGGGTCGTTACCTTTGATAGTTTTGTTTAAGCGCTCTACACAACTCATTCATTGGGCACACGTTTATACCAAAGAATGTAATAATCATGCGAGTGGCATTATATTTCCATTTTCCTAAAATTAAAGAAATAGCAATACCATGGCGAGAATAAGTTTGTCAGTTCTTAGCAGACAGCCTGATCAAGGCTACACTTTCATGGCATTGTGAGTTCAATGTGGATACAAGGCATTAATTCTGGATCTCAACCTTGATTGCCTTCAAAAGGTCAATGCCGTGGTGCCTGGTGGCGCCAGACTTTTTTTGTGGGGGGGGAGGGCAAAAGGTGAAATTTTTTTGGGGGCAAGTGTGGAAATTTGGGGGCAAAAAACATCAATTTTACCAAGACTTGTTGATTTTGGGCTTAAGTCCCTGATTTTACCCAAAATTTCCCCCTCTCCCCCCCCCCCCCCGTTGGATGCCAATGGTTCAATGAGACCCGAATCATCAAATTATCAACATTGGTTATCTTGGGTAGAAGCCGTACCTGATGATATGACTTCAGGCAGGTGGATTCGAATGCCCCGGGGTACAATGCCACTGACCTAAAATGGCCGGGCAGACTGGAATGTGCTTGGCCGTGTGGTCCCCACACAGTGATTATTTTTGGGGAGGATTTTGAAAAAGTGTTTCGTACTGTTGTTTTGGTAAAGTGACCTTAGACCCGAAAATGCTGGTTTTTTTAACATTTCAGTGCCAAGAAAGTGGACTTTCTGCGTCAAAGATATTTTATGCTGAATTGGGACCTTTGTATCTATAAAAAATTAAATTGTAAATTGGGTTAATTTTTACGCTCTTCACATGCATTTGTTTCCATTTAGCACATGTTGGAGCAGTTCACCGGAAGCAACTTAGGGAATTCTGCTCCCCCATGGTTGATTGCCTCCGTACCCCCCGGTCAATAGAGTTCGGAACTCTAATTGGTACCACAAATTTTTTTTCAGAAACTATTGAAGGCAGTGATCAACTTAATAGGCTGAAATTTGGGCCCAATTATTGTAAATTGGGCTAATTTGGTGCCCTTCACATGCATTTTGGTGCTCTAACAAAGGGCATAAACTTGGCCTTTGGTCCAATTTTGGGCTATTAGTATCAAACTTTGGCCTAAATAGGGGCCTAAAAGTATGATTTTGTGTGATGTTAAATGGCATTTGGTCCATTCAGAACTGTTTCAGCCATAGTCATTGAGGACCATTGGGAATTCTGCTTACCCAGAGTCAATTGCTTCCTTAAAATTGTTGATGGATTTACAATGTTAATTGATTAAAATCATCTTTGAAGAGGTGAAATATTCTTTTTCAGTATCGTAAAAACGGCAGTTTTACCTTGTACTATTTCACCAATACTTGGGCTATGTTAGGGTTAGTTGCAGCATCTCTTAATAAGTCTGCAAGCGTTTCTGAAACAATTGGTGTTCAGTTGCCAGGATCATGCTAAAGGGCAGGTCTTACCTGTACTATTTCATCCCAATACTTGGTCTCTGTTTAGGGTATAGTTGCCAGACAACTCTTCATTGTAGGTGAAAGCTTGTTCGGACAATGGTATTTCTGTGTCAGTATCATGATAACGGGCAGGTCTTACCTTGTAATATTTCGTATTCAATCCTTGGTCTTTGTTTAGGTATAGTTGACAGCACTCTTCATATGTCTGCACGTTTTTCTGAAACAATTGGGTGTGTCTTTGGGTATTCATGATAAAGGGGCAGTCTTACTTGTACTATTAATCAATACATTGGTCTTGTTAGGGTTCTAGTTGACGATGCATCTCTGCATAAGTGCATGTCAAGATTTCTGAACAATTGGGTGTTCTTTGGGTACTCATGATAAGGGCAGTCCTTACCTTGTATATTTCATCAATACTTGCGTCTCTGTTATGGTGTATAGTTGCCAGCATCTCTTCATTATGCTGAAGCTTTTCTGAGCAGTGGGATGTGATTGTTGGTCTCAGATTCCCTGTGGTACATGGTAGGTGATATACTGCAAGTTGTTTCCTTCATCGGACAATCTCCTTGTACATTAATTCTAGTGTCAGCATTCATAGGACGGTAGATATCGTCCTTTTGGAATATGTAGCCTCGGTTGGTATTGCCCTTGGTTTGATGATTTATGGTTGCCATGTAAAATGTATGGCCTTTTTGGAGTTGATGTGGGGTTCTGGAAGAAATATCTCTCTTGCAAGTCCAGAAAAATCGGTAAGCTTAAGAATGTGATTTTCAAAAAGGAGACAATTTGCTTGCGTTTATGTTCTCTATGGATCACATGTTAGCATGAGAAACGTAGAGCCAAGCCGACTCTTTTGGTCCAGTTTTCTATCAGTTAATCGACAGTGGAGTAAGTTGGTTATTTGTGAGGTAAATCAGTTTTGCGTTTGCAACATCCATTGGTGTGAATATTCCAGAAGAAATGCACATATTAAAGGGCCTTGGCCTGTCTACTCCAAGCAAACTTTTACTGCTGTGGGTATGTAGTAGGGGTTGGGGTGTAGGATTGTATGTTTCAGGACTACTGATTACAGTTGCGTGGTTTAAGAAAAAAACAAATTGGTGAGTTAAACGCGTTTTCTTCTGTTGGTTGCAGATCCGCTTCGTTACATACTTTAAGGGAGGATTCTTAGATGGGAGGGAAAGGGGAAGAACGGCGGGGGGGATATGTGCATCTCAGGGCAAGAAGACGACGATGATTAAGGCACGAAGCTCCGCGGCGCCAGGGGGGGGGGGGGGGGGGCATGAAAATCGGTAGTGACGGTTTGGACGTAGAGCGGGTCGCGTTTACTTCAGGGTTTGTGGTTTCGTCAGTGTGGTGTTCGATTTCTGTGTGGTGGGGGGTAAGTGGAGGAGTTTGTTGTTGTGTGGGACCTCAATTCAGGAGTTCGGTTTTGCATGCTAAATGTCCCGTTTGATGCGGGTTTGCTGATATCGGTGGTATTTTGGTTTCTTAATGCTGAAGAAAGATTGTGAATAAGACTCCAGGACCGACCATGTAGGTCTCGATGCTTTACTAAATTCTATAGATTCCATAGTTTATAGCGGAGGGGATGAGATTAGCTCCCCCCCGGCATTCATTAGTCCCGAGCCTATGTAACGGGGGGTGCCTCAGGTTCCGCGTGGGTTGTTTTTTTGTTCGCTCGGTACGCGTTGCGGAAGGTGTGCCGCATCTCTCTTCCCTCGCGGCTCCGATGCATTATTCGTCGGGAGCCGGGGCTACGCCTCAGCTTTGAGAAATCTCCTCTGTGTGGGTTATCGTGGTACTTCCGGCGTATTTCTTATAGTTCTGTGGTTTTTTTTGGAATCATTATCAAAGCCTAGGTCTCACGTATTTGTCCATAAGGGTACGGTTCTCCCCATCTTCTTCGGTGGGAATATCGACTCTCGAAGGTCCCCTGCTCCGAAGCGTGTCGGGTCCGTGGTAAGTGATTAGCATCGGCAGGGAGGGTGGTCGGTTTGAGCCGCCCTTGAACTGCGGGCGCGTGTTGTCGCGGAACAGGTGCACTGTACGCGAGCTATGGGAGGGGGTAAATGTGAGTTACGGTTGAGTGGTTTGAAAGTTTGTGAGATGTGGGGTGCTTGTGGGTTGCCACGGCTTGTGGGTTCGTGAGGATGTGAGGGGAGGCAGTGGCTAGTAGCGTCGGGGAGGGATGTGGCTGCGGTGGTCGTACGGCTAGGGGATGCGTGTTGGGGAGGGTAGGAGAGCTGCTGATGTCGGACCAGAGGAAATGGAGTTTTGTTAAATTCCACAGGGTTTTTGGTTGGGGCGTTTGATTTTGCTTATATTGGCTGTTGGGGTTTTGTGTGTGCATTGATAGTATTAATATCATCAATATAAGGAGAGAAGAACAAAATAGAAAATTACACATCTTTATGTTGTTAACCAATCAAAAGAACAAAGAGGATCTTTCCAGTGGAGCATGGCCATGCTGAGTAAATAGAAGGGTTGGGGGAAAAATAAAGGTGCTTCTAGTATAGGCAGTGTCCGTCGACTCAATACGGTTGTTTGGTTGCTTGAGTAGGTGAGATTTTTTGTTTTTTTTGCCCAAATCCAACACTCTTCTGGGCTGATGGAAAGGTATAACATGGGACTAACGTAACTGGTATTGTTGGTACAGCCCGCCATGGCACTCGCAGCTGCAACAGGACTACTGCCTTATGACTTGTCAACGGGGAATCTCTTGGGTTGTCGCTTTTTGTATTTATTGTTCGTCCGGTTGTCGGGGGTATTTCGGGGAGACCTTTGGGTGGTGTTGGTGCACCGGCATCCGATTGGGTGGGGTTTTGGGTAGCGTGAATTCGTCGACGACGGTCGCGGACGGTTGACGGCGAGGTTATTCCCGCGCGGTGTAATATCGTGTGGAGAAGGTGAGGGTGTGTGAAAAGTTGAGTGAATTCACCTTGCGTCCTCTTGAATATGACGAACGATGACGGCTGTTTCTTATTTCTGTAGACACTTGTTGCTGATCCTTCTTCGGACGTTCACGGGCTACTGCGGATGGATTCTAAGTAGCCGCAGCCTTGACCGTTGGGCTAGGGGGGGAGCTGATAGAGTTAACTTCTTGGTTATCGTGCCGGAACGGGGTCTTTTGGGCCCTCTCCTTGGCCGTAGTATAGGCCCCTTTGGCAAAAAGGGTTGGGAGGCGGGTAATGGAGTGCTTCTGGAGGGTCTGGGATTTCAGATTAAGGAAGGGCGGCAGGTACATGCTTTAGTATAACGGATGAGCTTTTGCCAGTGATTGGGTAGCGCCCGGGGGGGGGGGGGCTGAAGGTGGAGGGAGCGGTGGGGGGAGGGCCGAGGGCGCGAGAGGGCGGAGGCCTTGGAGGGTGGGGAGACAGGAGAAGAATAGTAGATGTCAAAAACCAAAAACCAACGCCACGAGGAGAGCAAAAGGCACTCGGGGGAGGGAAAGGGGCGGAAGAGCAGAGGGAAGCAGTCATACAGGCCGCCGGAAGCAGCAAGGCAGGCGCAGCCTATCTGCCTCATTGTCTTCGAGGAGTTGCGCATCGTTCTCATTAAACCGTTCACATCAACGGATCGGCAGCGAATTGTAAATATCACTTTTGCATGAAAAACTTGGTTAAGAGGAGGGGGGAGAGAGACAGGTTTTTGTCTTTGTTTTTTGGGTTTGGAAAATGCAAAATGTGCACAAGTTACATTTAAGAAGCCTTGTAAGGAGTAAAAGAAGGAGAGCGTGTGCAACAAAGAGCGTTACCACTTACAAGAGAGGAGGGACGAAGTTAGGATCTCTTAACTCAACACTATGACGACCCACTCACAAACAATGGTAGGTAAAGTTGGTTGGGAGTATACAGCCAAGGGCCCGTTAATGTGTGATGGAAATATTGCACACACATGGATCGTTGCGCAGATTACCTTCAAATAAGATCCCAACTACCACCTGTCAGATGAACTGATAGAAAAGTGGACAAAACGGGGGGAAGGGAGTCGTGTGATTGTGTTCTCTACAGTTTTTCATTCGCTAACCAAGTGTGATCCATAGCGGACATTAAAAGCAAAGCAATGTGCGCCTGTTTTGAAGAGACATCTTAAGCTTCAGATTTTGGACTTGCAAGAGAGATAAATCATCAGAAACGCAGCCATTCAACTCGAAAAAGGCACCTACAGTTACATTGCACCAAGAAATCATCATAGAACCAAGGCAAATACCAACCGAGCTACATATTCCAAAGGACGGATATTCTAGCCTATGGAATGCTGACATATAGAGGTATGTACAAGGAGAGTTACCTGACGAAAAACAATGGCAGTCTATACCTACCAATGTAGCCACAGGGAAATTGAAGCCAACAATACCATCCCACTGCTCAGAAAAGATTTGCAGGACATAATGAAGTTATGCTGATTGGTGTTGTTTGTGTGATGATGAGTGGCAACTAGACCCTAAACAGAGGACCAAGTATTGTTGAAATAGACAAGGTAAGATGCGCTTATCTGATACCCAAAAGAAAAACCCAATTGTTCAGAAAGAAAAGGTGCAGATCAGTATGAAGAGAGAGAAGATGCTGTCCAAACTACCCTTAAACAGGACCGCAAGTATTGATGAAATAGTATACAATGGTAAGATCTGCCCTTTATCATGATAGCCAGCATAATGAAACACGCCAAGTGTTCAGAAAAGCTTGCGACATAATGAAGAGATCCTGTCAAAAAATAGACCCTAAGACAAAGACCAAAGTATTGATGCAATAGTTACAGGTAAAGACGCCCTTTATCATGATACTGAAAAAGAAATTACCCAAGTGCCAGGAGCTAGCTTTATTCATACACAATGACTGAGTGATGGCAACTAGGGGGGTAGACCCTAAACAGAGAACCAAGTATTGCGGAGAAAGTAGTACAAGGTAAGGACTGCCCCTTTATATGATAGTGGAAAGAAAGCCCAATTGTTCAGAAGAAACGCTTGCAGGACATTATGAAGAGATGTGGCAACTAGACCCCTTAAACAGATAGACCAAGTATTGGGGACATACGTTACAAGGTAAAAACTGCCCAATTTTTCGGATACTGATAAAAAGATATTTCACCTCTGTCAAAGAGGATTATTACAATAGCATTGTATACCATCATCATTTTTTAAGGAAAGCAAATGACTCTGGGTAAGTCAGAATTCCCAAGTTGTCTCAATGACATATGCTGTGAACAGTGCGTGAATGGACCAAAATGCCATAAAGCACACCCAAAATTCAATTAATTTGGCCATATTAGGCCAAAGTTGATAATAATAGCCCAAAATTGGGGACAAAAATTGCAAAAGTTTCTCCTTGTAGAGCATCCACATTGCACCGTGAAGGGCAAAAAATTAGCCCAAATTTACACACTAATTGGCCCCGCAAATTTCCTCCTATTAAAAGTTGATCTACTGCACTTCATAGTTCTGAAAAAAATTTGGACAGATTAGAGTTGCGATCTATGATCCGGGGTGGTAAGGAGGCAATCAAACAGGGGGTGAGCAGGAATTCCTAAGTTGTCCGGTGAACTGCTCCAACATGGCTAAATGGAAACAAATGCATGTGAAGAGCGTAAAATGCAACCCAATTTACATTAATTTTTTTTATGATAAAAAGGTCCAAATTCAGATAAAAATTTTGACCGAAAGTCCAACTTTTTGGCAATGAAATGTTAAAAAAACGCCATTGTTAGGGGGTCTAAGGTCCACTTTTACCAAAAAAGGCCACTTTTTCGGAAATCCTGCACCCCCAAACATAAAATCCGTGTGGGGACACGGCATAGCACATTCCAGTACTGCCCTGCCATTTTAGGTCAGTGATGGACCGGGGGCATTGAATCCCAACCTGCCTGTACAAGTCAATGCACACATTATGATACATACAAGGATTCTTTAAGGCTTGACTACCAAGATTAGACCAATGTTGATAATTTGAGTGATTGGGTCTCATGAACCAGTGGCGTTAAGTGGCAGTTACCAGAGGGGGGGGGGGGGAGGGGGGAAAAGTTTGGGTAAAAATCAGTGACTCAGCGCCAAACTCACAAGTCTTGGTAAAATGGATGTTTGCCCCCCATAAATTTCACAAGCTTTTCCTCCCAGTTAAAAAAAATTTCACTTTGCCCTCCCCCCCACCCCCCACAAAAAAAGTGTGGTACTTGCTACCATGCACCACTGACATTGAACCTTTTGAAGGCAATCAAGGTGAGATAAGAGCGTTTAATGCCTTGTATCTCACATTGAACTCACAATGCCATGAAAGCACACACACCCGCACTGATCAAGGCTGTCTGTCTGCTAAGAACGACGAGAATCTTATTCTCGCCATGGTATTGCTATTCTTTAATTGTGGGGAAAAGGGGAATATATGCCACTCGCATGATTTGATGACATTATTTGATCAAACGTGGACCCAATGAATGAAAGGTTGGTAGGGGTTTTTAGAGCGCCTTGAACAAAACTATCAAAGGTAACGACCCAGGGGCATAGTGAGGCAATTGACCCAACCAAGAATGAATAAGGATGCTGACATTACTGCCAGCATTTACCAAACTCGAAAAGCATGTTCATCAGCTCACAGACCATTGCCATTGTATATGTGCTAATCCTGGCTAATCCATATTTCACTTGCCAGATCAATATCTTACTACAAGCATAAATACATTGTCTGAATGCATTTGAATTGTGTCGCAAAACATGCTAGATACACTGTAAATTCTGTCAGGGATGTGAACACCTTGCTTTTCTGTTCCAGAAATTGCCATAAACTGCCACCCCCCACCCGGAACTCTTCCTGTTTTTACAAAATGTAAACATCCAAATTGTTTTCAAACTCGCGGGAGTGACTTCAGTAAGGGTCCTTTTCATTTTGTAATTTTTTTCATGCCATTATGTCCCTTTAATATTTGGCTATTATTTTCTATTTCAGGTTTTAAAAAAAGAAATTACAGTATTTTAACATCAACCTTGCAAGTGATTTCTAACAGTGCTGTATTGGTATACAGAGTGACCCAATAAAAACTTTACCCAAAATGAAAGTGATATTTTTACACTTTTAAAAAAAAATTGATATCTGCTGATTTTATCATAGAGAATGGGTAATTGGGCATCTTGCCTGAAAAAATGTTCATTTTGGTTGAGTGGTTCTCAAGATATGATCTACTGAACAATAGGTCAGCAATCAGACCTGTCCAATTAGCATCATTTTTCTTAGGCGTGGAAATCCCCAATGCCCAAAAATCGGGCAGATCATGTCCTACCCCCCTGCCCTGACACAAGACAGAAAATACAGACTTGTCCATGGGTATCTCATGATGGAATGATAAATACACATAAATTGTTTTGGCAACCAAGCTTTTCAAATCTGAAATCATAGCATGATATTTATGACAAAATAAAATCCACAATTTTCAAATTAAAAAAAAAGTGGAAAAATATCACTTTCATTTTGGGTAAAGTTTTTTATTGTGTCACCCTGTACAATTTACCAAATATCAATTTAAGTTACTTGCTGTCTTACCCAGTGTCTTACATCTTACATGTTGAGTCAAAATTGTCATAATTACTAGTTATTAACTGCTTTAATTTACATTTTTACTGTAGACCTGACCACTACTGGTGCATCAGCATTCCACATGAAGCACTGGTCACTGGAGAAAGAATTCTCATTCAAATCAGAAGGTCTTCATGCTCATAATGTTGCCTGCTGTCCTAATGGTGATATTGTAGTAGGAGACATGGAACACAACCGTCTGTACCTTATCAATGCTGATGGCACATACAAGCAAGATCTGAAGAAAGCTGATGAAGTCAACCAGACACAAACATCTGTGATATTTGTGCGGAGGCTGGCAGTCACATCACAAGGTACAATACTTGCAATAATTTCCAAGTGGCAGTTACTCATGTTTGACATTAATGGTATACAAATACCAAGCTTTTCTGCCTTAGCACCTGATGAAGATCCAAACACAAATGTTGAATTGCATGAGTTATGTGTAGATAGGGATGACAATATTCTTGTCAGAGATAGCAGGGATGTAATAACAATTCATGAACCAGATGGTAAATTCTTAAGTAAGATTAAGTTAAATGATGAAGTCAGTGATTTTGGCTGCATAGCAGTCAACAGTAAGCAGCACATCTTGCACTATTCAGACACCATTCGTGGTGAGCACTTCATAGCAGCCACAAATTACAAATGTGAGGTTTTATTTACAATCATTCCTAGAATATCAAATGCAGATATTAAGATAAATAAAGTGTTGTTTGATTCAGATGACAACATTTATATTGCTATGAATGAAACACAGGATGGTAGCTATGTGCCAAATACAGGTCACATTCACAAGTACAACAGTCAAGGTGTATTTCTAGAATGCATTCTCCAGGGACTGTATTTCCCTGCTGACCTGTCCATAACATCTGATGGGTCACTGGTTGTAGCTAATGAGGAGTCAGTCCTTATTTATACATACAAGTAGGTTCAGCTTATGGAAACACTCAATGAAATGTTACAGAAACTGAAATTCAATTAGTAGCTGTAAATTGTTAACAGACTGTTAACACTGTCAATGAAAGGGGTGTAAAAAGGGTGCCAGCTACAGTTGAGGCAGTACAAATCTGGACCACAAAATCAACGGTAGCAACAAGAATCTACAACAAGAGTGCCCTCTTCCCCCTCCAAAAAATGACATTTTGGCATATGAATTGCCATTTTTTTTACTTTAATTATTTCATGACTCCCAAATAGGGGCGGAGCCAAGAATTCTCAATTGGGGGTGTTGGGGGGGGGGAGTGGTGCCAGTCACTATTTGATTGCCAACACAATTTGTAAATTATTCCACTTCACTCACTGTGCAACACAACAAAGTAACATACAGTTCTAGTGCTACTTAGTACTACAGCAGATTCCCTCACTGCTGGGCAACCACAAAAAGTCAGGCCAGCGCCCTGTGCTCTGCAAAAAATGGAGTGGGCTTGTACGTCGCTCACTCGCTGTCATGCACAAAAAGACAAGGCCGTCTGGTCATGTGCGCTAACTCTACCAAAAATTAGGGGGTGTGCACGCTGTATGTGCACCCCCCCAAAAAAAATCTGCCCCTGCCCCCAAAGATAACCAACCCCCTTTCCCTACTTTGAAAAAAAGTTTGGGATCACTGTACTCATATATACCGTCGCACAAACGATCTTGGCATGTTTTTTCGATGAGTACTGTGCCAAAGTCCTACCATTTGAAATTTTTCGAAATTACAATTTTAATTGTCTAGGTCTGCTCTTTCATTTACCATGGCCTGGTAAAAAAGCGTGGAAATGGCTGAGATAGAACGCCCGAAAGACTCAAACCCCCCCCAAACCAAAAGTTTGCAGTAAAACATTTGAAAAATTTTTAGATTTTTCAATGGGCATTGCAGTGTACTGGGACACGAACACCGGACCACAATCATAATGCAAGTGGGCTTTCTTCTCGCCTCATTCATTCTGAAACCTCTTTGTGTTAAAATCACTACACACGTATTATTGCGTTGTACAACCGCAGTGCCCATTGAAAAAATCCAAAACTGAAACTTTGGTTTTGGGGTTTGCATCTTTCGGAACTCACTCGCCATTTTTTTGCCGCTTTTTACAAGCGAGGTGTTAAAATGAAAGAGCAAGACTTAGGCGAACAAAATGTAATTCGAAAACTTTCAAAATGGGGCCAGACTTTGGCACAATACTGATGGAAAAAGCATGCCGAGATACTTTGTGCCAGGTGTATTTCCTATTCTGTAACACTTCAATGACTTAAATGTACATAAGGTACACTGCAAAAACAAATCAATCCACTTGTATAAGTATACAGTGGATATACAATACACCAATTCTAAATAGATGTATCTAGTAGTATTCAAATACCTCATCGCCTTGACGTTTGTTACTATGACACAACAGGCACTGTAGGTACTGAAAAAATGAACAGTATGTGTTATTCATGTGGGGGTATTTAATTCATTTGGATAGCCATGGTTAGGAATGTGATGAATACACGGGTGTCACTGCACTCAATGACATTTTTGTGAATATTCGCAAATGAACTCACTACCCCTAGTGGAGGCATATACTCATTTCAGTTTGCTTTCCTATGGGGGTGTATACAGTGGTGTCCAACACAGCGGTAGGGGGTGCAGGGAGGTGAGACCCCCCCTTCTAGAACCCTTGTCCCTCCCCCCCAGTATCCCCCAATAAACTGACCGTTTTGTACAGTGTCCATGGAAAAAGCCAAATTCGCCCCCTCGAAAGCCTCGGGAACCTTCTGTCCGCCCCCATTTGCTCATGGTCTGGTTATGCCACTGGGTGTATAGCCATGTCAGGATACGATGAATGCATAAAATGGGACAACAATCCAGTGACCATGTCACTTTGACAAGTGATTCAATGGGGGGTATTGAATTCATTTGGAATAGTCATGTCAGTCCGACAAAAATGTGTTTATCATGTGGGGGGGGGATTGAATCAGTTGGAAAGTCATGGTTAAAGATGTGTGAGAATGAATGCCATGGGGAGTGTAACATGTACTGCGTATGACAACAAAGTGTGTGAACATCACCTGACCATGAGGAATTTCCCAAATGAATGCAACACCCCATATTGAGGCATATACTCGATTGCAGTTATAAATTGTACCTTCTATATCGGTGTATTATAGAAAACCATCTGGAGTAGAGTTAAGTATAGCAGAATCGAGGGCAGGATTTCTTTCAAAAGGTCGCAAATTGCATTTGCCACCATTAAAAGGTGCAACAAAGAGGATTGAGGCACCCAGAGATTGTGTCATAGTAGTAAAGTTCATCTAGATTAGACATTCAATAGTATTTGGCTACAGAAATGTTTTAAACAGAGGAGCAAGGGGACAATTTTGATTTGCTCTATATTTCCAATGTTAAAAAACATAGTCTGTGAATTTTGGATTTGCTTCTATACGAAATTAGGAAATTTCAAAATTTTGGTACCAAAGAAACATTTTCAGCCTTTAATCCGTTCAGATGGGGATTTATTTTGATGGAAAGCTTTACATAGGCCAAAAAGCCCGAGTACTTTTTATTTTTTGAGGGGACACTGAATGTGAAATCTCTCGTTTGCAACCCTTTAATTAACACAGTCCATTATGGAACCATTTAGTAAACATTTGTACTTTCAACTTTACAAAAACAGCTGGACCGATTTACTTTCAAATCTATGATGTGATGTGAGGGAGAAAACATTATTAAGGGAAACTAGGGAAAACTTCGCTTTCGTCGCTCGCTACATACAGGCTGAATGCTGAATGTATGCATACATGTATACATGACCCCACACATTACACACCACATGCTACAAGAGCGACATTGTGGGAGTTTCACTGAAAAATCTCTTAAAAAGACCCTTTTTAGACATTTTTTTCAGAGAAAAAATACCCAACTTTTTCAAAACTAATAAGGAAGATTTCAAAACATATATGTTTTGAGATTGTTCTCTTAAAAAGGACACTTTTTTAGACATTTTTAAAGAGTTTTTTCAATTTTTTCATTTTTTTTTAGAGTTGTTCTCACTTTCTTAGCCAAGAGTATTGCGCCGCAGGGCACGATATAGTTACTTAAATAGAAAATCCTCTCTGTTCTACTCTTTTACGGAATAAACCTCAATACGAGATGACAGTTTATTCCGTGTTAACAGGACAATTCGTAACTAGTAACTATAGTAAAAAATGACTCCCACCAATGAAGAAAAAAATACCCCACAATGTAAAATACCCCACAATGTCTCTTTCTGACCAGGAACTACCAACAATGTATCTCTAGTAAGCTACACCACATTTACATACATACATACATACACACAAACATAACACACACAACATACATACATAAACACAAGCCACATGCACAACGGATTGAAGTGGTTGGAACCAGGCGGGGGGGGGAGCAAAAAAAGGGAAGGAAAAAAAGGAGAAGGAAAGGTGGAAAAGAAGAGGGAAAGAGGAGAAGAGAAAAAAGAAAGAGGGAAGATTAAAGGGAAGGTAGAGGTTGCTCCGTGCCCCAGCTCAAAAAAAAACCACCCCCCCCCCACTCTAAGGAATTTTGAAACCGCTAAAATATGAAATATGGGTCTACTCCAGTGAGCCGGAAAAATGGCTCCGGGAAAATCAGGAAAAATTCTGAGACGACGAGGGAAAGAGGGAAGAAGATAAAAAGAAAGAGGGAAGATAGAAGGGTTGCCCGTGGGCCCCAGCTCAACACCTCCCATATTAACAATTTGAAACCGACTAAAATTGAAATATGGGTTACCCAGTGAGCCGGAAGTGAAAAATTGGCTCCGGAAAAATCAGGAAAACATTCTTGAGTCTTGCCCACCCCCAAAGGAGGGCTTCAGGTCTCAGGTATGGTTTAGCGCGGGTGAAACGGATTGCTAAAGTGGTCCTGCCCCTCGGCTATACTGGCAGGCCACAATTAAAAACCATTATCGGTCACCTACCTATCGGTGGAAAACTGAAGTTGCTCTAGGTTTATTCACTCACCAACAAATAGCAAGACTCTCATACCAAAATTGATTATAGAATAGTACAAAGCAATACTAATGCAGATACAGCAAGTTGTTACCATGCATACTGCTGTTTCACTTAGGGAGGCTACGACCCGTTAACTCCGCTACTAGATCCTGTCACTGTTCAATTTGGATTTCTCAACAAAAATTCTTGCAGGCGTTCTGAGTGGACGCGCATCGTAAAATGCAGCTCTGCGCCGTGCATGCGTGTATATGTCACTAAAACTATGGAAGCGCAAGAGATTCCTGAACGTTACGGTCCATATCTAAAATGCCACGAGACTCCAACACCCTCTTCCAGAAAAAAACTGGGGGAAATCACCCAAAAGACTCTGGATGAATAATGGTGAATGATTTTTATTTTCCCCCTGAGGCTTGCGAACGTGTATGCTTTGGCCATTAACTTGTTTTTTTTAGTTTGAAAAAAAAGACGACTTTAATTGTAGGAATGAATCCAATCCGATTGTTTCCTAATAACGCCCCGGGGGCGTGCATTTTTCAAAAGGGATGCGTTTATTAACAATCAATATGGAAAGCTCAAAATCCCCGTCAAAAGCAACTTTCATCATCTTTTTGCGCTAATTAAACCAATAATACAACCACAAGAGTCAGGCGGGCGCTGGTTTTGCCCGCTACCGAGGTCAAAGATCCATACTAATTCAACTATTCAAAACTGTGGCACAACAGCGTTATGATACGGATTCGACAGTCCGGCCCATTAATCATGTGATTAAGGTAAGGCTTAACTCTTCTCTTGAATGTTTATCCCAAAATCGTAGGGGGGCATTTATTAGAGCAGGGCGGTTATTAGGAACAAACTGTATTTTTTTTTTATTGTTTTTCTATGCACTGTTTTTAATTCTAATTAGCCTATAGGTAGGCATACCCCGGGAAGACCTACTCGTGGTTCAATCACCCCCCTCAAATTGACCAAAGATAGAATTTTTCTAAATTCCTTTTAAAAAAAATCGAGAATTCTTATAAACTATACCAAATAGGTTGTTAGGAGTCATGAAATGCACTTAGTTTGAAATTGCAACCACATGTAAAACCCGTTATTAAAACACGGCTGGAAGTCGATGAGTGTGGATGGAGAAAGAGTGAATTTCAAGCATTTTTTTTACAATTTTTAGTCTTCCTAATTAACTATTTGAATTGAGAGAATCTTCTTCTTGCTCTCTTAAAATTACGCGTGTTGGTCAATTTACCGTAAATGACAACGTTTTTATAGTATTGGTTTGGCAAAATTGGCCATTTAAAATACTCCGAAGTTTTCCTACAACTCAGTGGTATTTTTAACGGTGTACAGCATACTTTACTGTTTTTACGTGTATTTTGTTCAATGCTCCCATTTTTCACAGATTTTCAGAGAAGTCCTTCCAAGTATAAAGGCAAACTATTAGGACTAAATAGAAATTGGTCTTACTTATGAAAAGCGTGATCGATACGCGCGGAGTAACCTATGTTGCGTGTGACCCTCCGATGCTGCATGACAGTTTTTCTCACATTTTGAAACCTAAAACGTGGGGGCTATTTGGTTACAATATTGAAAAAGTAGGTCGGTCGGAACCCATCTTTTTCTTTCTTAAATAATCGAAGCTTCATTAGTCCGCAACTTTTATTAAAATTCCATCAAAATTTCGAGCAAAATTTTTTTATAATTAAACATGTCTGTCGTAAAATCAATTTTCATAGGTTTTGTGTACTAATTTTGGATCAAAAATGGCAAAAATAGTATTTTGAATCAATTTAGATGAAAAAACGGGTCGGTGACCCCAATTGTTGGTTACCATCGACTGGACGTTTGTTCAAACCGAGTTCAATGAAAATGTCGGCACCAGATCTATGCGGTCCTAGCCTCCTTAAGAGGCAAGCATGTAAAACTTAATTACTTTCACAAAAGCTTAATATTTTTCGATTTGGTGGTGACCTGGTAGCAATTATTGAAAACTAGACTGATCTCATTTACCTGAATAACCATTTGGGAACTTGGAGCAGATGATTCCTTTATAGCTGCAAAGTCAGACTTTTACTCAAATGTCATTAGTGTCAAGTCACTTGTGTTTAACAATGTTTGTTACATGCTGAAAAGTTGATCACAACCTCTTTTTATTTTTTGCCACTAGTTCTACAGAGGACCACAATATACAACTACTTCATGGTTTAAGGGAAATAGAGCCATCCATTTTCCTAGGTACTGTCCTATTACTGCTTATGGTCCTATTCACCGCGAACCAATGCGAGGTGATACCCCTGTAGCCATTGCCGTGGGAAATAGCATACAAAAATAGTTTTTTACGGGATCTTTACGCTGGGAAGAGGTGTCCGTCATATTTGCTTCAATAGTTTATTCATTAATTATATCAGTGTGGAGAGCGTGGCTAGCGGTTAGGGTGCTTTGCCTCTGGCGCATATCTACCATCAAAATTCCTGGTTCGAATCCCAGTGGGACACTTGCTGGGATTTTGTTCGGGTACGTGTCAATTTCTGGATTTGATCTGTATACCACTATTGATTAAATACCGTATACTGCTCTCCTCCATGGTTCACTTGGAATTGGGCAAATGGATTATGAAAGCATCCCGTTCCCTTCGAGGGGACTTAGACCTGTCGTTCCCCATGTACAGAGAGTCACACTGTACATGTACATCGCAGTCCGTGTCGAATAAGAGTGGTTGTAAACCTGACTGTTCCAATCCTGCCCCAGCCTCAATTGCGGCCAGGTTTCGGAGCGTTCCGTATCCATGGATACACGCGGCCCCGGATCACACACTACTGAACTAATCCCGACACCACCACAAAAGCCATTACATGCACTGTGAGGCGGCACCAAATGAACTATGCCCGCTCTTCCCGGGGCATAGTTCATTTTGGTTCAATTTTTAAGCTAGTTGATACAGCATCCGCTTTTAACTAATCAGATGACAGAGATCTTTAATAAGGAGGTATAATGTGCGCTATTTCGCCATATAAACCGGTATCATTTTGTTTTTAAATGTCTGGGGACAAGATATAGAAACGTCCAAACTATTTCCCGTTATGAAATACCACTTGTAATAGGAATCCTCCATTAAATATTATGATTATGTTTATGATGATTCATGAGGTAGTAACGAAAATAAATGCTTGAAAAGTCCCTATATTTTTTTCTAACATCTTTTAAGTGATGATATTGGTTGTAAATGTTGGTTGGTTTTAGGCCACTGTTATTGTGTTTTTCAATACCAAAGCTTCTGTCTTATTCATTTGGATATTTTGTTTATTTGGAGTATGCTATGTATACATGCAAACTGATCTCTGAAGATCTCTTTGTTTGTTGCTACTACCGCACTATTGGTACTCTAGTTTTGTATTTACCATTCATTAGGGCATACTATATTTGACATTTGCGGTCAATTCCTCAATAGGCTTTAAAACTGAAATTGGCCTTCAAATACCATGTGTAACTGCAATTCCATATTGGATGTTTAACCATTTTCTTTTTTACTGAAGCTTGTGAGTTGAGTAAGTGATGTCCCCCCCCAAAACAAACGCAACACTGGTGTAAGCCGCAATAAGTTTTTAACAAAAACACAGGAATTACTTGTTCTTTTATTGTAATTAGATAGCACTCGTTCGCTAATGTCCCTGAAAAAAATCATATGATATAGTCAATAGTTTTTTAAGATTGACGCCCAACAATCAATAAACCTGCAGGACCCTTTTACAAAATGATGAGCTGGTTTAACCACAAGACTGGCAATGAAGAACAGAATTGCAAATACAATATTGAATTGCAATCAACATTTACTTGCCCAAATTTCTTGCAGACAACTTCTAACCTGGGTCAAATCCTACATTTCCATATTATTATTTACCTGATAACGATCAAACTTATTTATTGGTGATAAAATCTTTCAGATATATAAAACTATGACTTAAGTCATAGACAAACTCCCCATTACGTACCAATGATAAATTATTGATTGTAAATGATAAGCTGAACTTGCTTTTTTACTGAAAATAATGTTCATGTTTATGAACTTACATGAAAGGAAACCTCGTTTTCAACACAACACTCATACAATATCAGTATATTCATTCTGTCATTAAAATTTTTTGATTAAGATACTCTTTGTGTGCCATCACAAAATGATGATGATGATTTGCTCCTATCCAATGGCTGTCTACTTTGGACAATATGAAGTGTTTTTGATCATACATGCTAATTCATCTTTGAAGTGTGTTAAAATGCATGTTTATTACTTGTTACATGGAAAACACCCAATGTTTTAATATCTTTGTTGCAGTGGATGTCTTTTAAAAAGGAAAATTGTTGTTGGACTTAGAGATTCATATTGGTGGTTCTGGTCACAAAGTACAGTGCCCTCTGGTAGTTAATTGCGCCTCAATTTTGTTAAATGGTTCCTGCAGGTAACTATTTCGGGGTCATATCTTAAAAAATATTGACCTCTCACCTTTATGAAACTTTCAAGGACACTTATGTAACAGTCCTATCTTACCTTACATCATAACAATCAAGTGCCGATAGGGTTGTGCACTTTAGCCGCTGCCACCCAGATGAAGTCAAATTATTGTGATGATTTCCTGACGGCACGTAATAATAATTGGCAATCAGCGCCTTGGAGACTTCGTGTGATCGCTATATAAGAATGGTTGTTTATTATTATCATTATTATTATTATCCATTATTCCGCATCTTTTGTTCCAAAACTTATGCGCGCCCTGTCCACCATGCACATGTGTTGTTTTTTGGGGGATCACACGTATATGAAGCTTTGAACATGATCTTTGTTGTAATAAATGTATACAACATGGGGAATGATTTGTTTTCAGGAAAAGTTTAGCTGTTAAACTGCAACTCTGGTGGTATCTCACTTGTGAAAGAAACAATTTTGGTATGCAAAGTGACTAATCTTTTGTTCAATGGGTTGTAGTACTGGTCTGCCAGTAATCATGTTATTTGTGACCCAGCGCGAGTAAATGAGGCTCTTTGAGGTGAAATTGAAAAATGAGGATTTTAGTCCAAATTAGTTGTATCAATTTGCATATGTTCCAGGATTAAATGAGACCTCAAATCAACTTTCATAGGGCTCAGTGGCGAGCCAGCTTTTTTTTAAGGGGGGCAAAGGGGGGCACGTACATTTTTCAGGGGGGGGGGCAACATATATTAATTGTTAGTATAGTATATGGCCTATTAAATCACTAATTTTTCAGTCAGGGGTTCAAGATTCCCCACAGGGGGCGGCTGCCCCCCCTTCCCCCCCTCTGCTACGCCACTGGAGGGTCTGGTTAAGGGACAGAATAAGGCGACAATTGCGTGTCTGACGCATTTTGACGGTGTCGAACAAATGTCGCTGTGAAGTATATTCTGTGAACATTTACAGCTTATTGAAACAGAAAGTTACTTAGGAATTATTGCCCCGTTTAGCTCCGAAAACCCGACTAATAGGGTTAGTTTTGTCATTTAAATCATAGTTGTTTCGAACATCCCGCCATACTACACCTGCAAACCAATCAGTCCGTGCCGCTATGATTGACAATCTTGACTATGCACAAGTGGTTACTAATTCTTCCCTGACTATAGTTTATGAAGTTATGGTAGGTCAACGGGGAGTCATGCCAACTGATATTTCGAAAACCAAATTAGGAGTTCTAGGCTGTTAAATTCAATTTTACACACAGAAAAATCCACAAAAATGCTTAAAACCATGTTTATCATCAGTATTTTTAGAATAAACATGCACTAAATGAGAGAGGACATATCAATGCACATTTTTCAACAGAAAAAGAAAATTTGATTTTTTTCAACCTATGATGAGACTATTTTTGCATATAACAAATTAAAAAGTACCGCAAAGAGCCTCATTTACTCATGCTGGGTCACATTTTGGCTGTGTTGATTAGTGGCATACCAACCGGGGAAAGAGGGGAAAGTAGCCCCCCCCCCCACTCGTGATTTTTTTTTTTTTTTTTTTTAAATATCGGTCTGGAAGTGCGATAACATTTGAATTTTCATCCCAATTTTTGAAGGATTCAGATCAAAATTGGCCTAAATTAATGTAAATTGGCCTAATTGTTGTGCACTTCTCACACATTGATCCCATTTGGAAAACTTTAGACCTGAGTTTAAACTAGGGTTAGTCCTACAAGAGTGGACCTTTTTCCTTTCAAAATACAGTGAAAGTTAAATGTAAAGAGTGAGAAAATTCCTCTTGGATGGGCCGAAACGGCCCATCCATGAGGAATTTTCTCACCTGTTACAGCACATTTTTATAGCATGTTGAAAGGAAAAAAGGTCCACTGTTGTAGGACTAACCCTAGTTTAAACCTGGGACTAAAGTTAGTCTCCCTTTCAGAATACCAGCCTTAGTATTTTTACACATTTTGATATTATTGTCCAAAGAATTCCATAATTTTGGTCCAGGATTTCTCACAGTGCGATCGGAAAACATTTTTCTGTTATTATTAATGCTATAATTGTCGGCATTTCTTGTATTTAGATTGTTGTCACATGTTGTATCTCCATTTAAAATTGTTTTACAGTCGTTCTTAATAAATATTTCTTATTTGTACATATAATCTTTTAGAATATGAGATTTGTGCCAATGATCGGTCTATATGATGACAACACTGGAAATTATATTTATTCTATTATCAGTGTCCTAAAAAGATATAGACACTTAATATATACCCTCGAGTTAATCCTTTGCAGATGACATTTTTACACATCAGAGAACGCTTATGGTTGAAGAAAGATACATTATATAATTACACTTAGAATAAAGTGATAGATTTTATTTCTTAACCATGTTATGGTACGCTCGACACGAAGATAAATGTTCAAGATCCTTTTACAGTTCCTCCTGATTCATAATCCTGACTAATTTATTTATATATTTTCTCTTCACTTTATGATTCTCCATGCCCCCCCCCCTTCACAGTCGCCGCAATATTCCAGTTTATACAATAATATATCATGGCTAATAGTGTCAAATGCTTTTGACAAATCTAAAAATATTCCCAATGTAGTTTCATTTCTTTCTACTGCATTACTTATTGTATCAACTAATTCAATGATTGCCATATAGGTTTAATGATTTGATCTAAATCCAAATTGTTTATCATTCAAAATTTTGTTTTTATCGATATATGGTATTCCGAAAGGGAGACTAACTTTAGACCTGGGATTAATTCTACATGAGTGGACCATTTTCCTTCCAACATACTCTAAAATGTGCTGTAACAGATGAGAAAATTCCTCATGGATGGGCCGTTCTGGCCCATCCATGAGGAATTTTCTCACCTGTTAAATTTAACTTTCACAGTATTTTGAAAAGAAAAAAGGTCCGTTCATGTAGGACTAACCCTGTTTTCATAGGCATAAATCCTGGGGGGGATGGGGGGAAATATCCCCCCAATATTTTGATGAGGGGGATGGTCAATACTATCATCCCCCAATGTTGATGCCCACTCATGTGTTTTTGACCAAAAATAACCTCACATTTTACCATAATAGTTTAAAAATGGTAAATTTTCGCGAGCCTCGCGCACATTTTGTTCTAATTACAATTAACGATTTTAGCTTCTAAATGGCAAAATTTTTAGCTCGATTCGCGCGCACATGTGCTACTAATGGATCTTTTAAGCAAACCCGGTTTCATTCATAAATTTTCATCATCCCCATCCCCCCCCATGTCAAAAAGAAATTTACGCCACTGCCTGTTTTAAACCCATGTCTAAAGTTAGTCTCCCTTTCACTTTATGAATACCAGCTTGACCTCATTTCAAATCATTCTGATTGAAACTATTGTGTTTAATATCATTTTTATTATTTTTTTGTATTTGATGTATAGATTTCTTTTGTATGTCAAATGTACACAATTTTGTTGTAATTCTCAGTAGGCCTATGAAATGTGTGTATCTCAAAGGGGCATTTCAAGATCCACAACCTCATCCCCTGACTTACCTTAAAATTACAGTGAGATTTTTTTTTAGGATACAAATTTCTCTCAAATTGCACTGGATCGATTGTAGACCACCTACTAAGAACATTTCGAAGGTTTATTGGACAAACAGGTACAAAAGAAAACCGCAAACCTTGCCTGCTATCCTAATCGTACCTTTAGGAAACCATGCTTCGATTTTCTGTTGTGCAAGACAGAAAATACTAAATCATCATCTTATTACATAAAGACAGCGAATCCGGCTTATTCACTTCAGGTGTGATCTATTACACTGGTAAGCATTCCAAATATGCAGAAAACACAAGTTCAAAAAAATTGAGGGTGCTTCTTTCAGAAAATGTCCTCATGTCTAGAGCTTTAAAGTGACAGGAGGAGATTTTTTTTTTAGGATACAAATTTCTCTCAAATTTAACTGGATCGGTTGTAGACCATCTACCGAGAACGTTTCGAAGGTTTTTTTGACAAACAGGTGCAAAAGAAAACCGCAAACTTGTTTTGAACTTGCCTGCTATCCTAATCGTACCTTTAGGAAACCATGCTTCGATTTTCTGTTGTGCAAGACAGAAAATACTAAATCATCATCTTATTACATAAAGACAGCGAATCCGGCTTATTCACTTCAGGTGTGATCTATTACACTGGTAAGCATTCCAAATATGCAGAAAACACAAGTTCAAAAAAATTGAGGGTGCTTCTTTCTGAAAATGTCCTCATGTCTAGAGCTTTAAAGTGACAGGAGGAGATTTTTTTAGGATACAAATTTCTCTCAAATTTAACTGGATCGGTTGTAGACCATCTACCGAGAACGTTTCGAAGGTTTTTTTGACAAACAGGTGCAAAAGAAAACCGCAAACTTGTTTTGAACTTGCCTGCTATCCTAATCGTACCTTTAGGAAACCATGCTTCGATTTTCTGTTGTGCAAGACAGAAAATACTAAATCATCATCTTATTACATAAAGACAGCGTATTCGGCTTATTCACTTCAGGTGTGATCTAATACATTGGTAAGCATTCCAACTTATGTAAAAAAAAACGGGGTTCGAGAAAAATTGGGGGCGCTTCTTCCTGGAAATCTCATGTCTCTTTAAACAAGTTCAGATTTTTATATCATCTGAACTGTTGGCCTAAATACAGTATGTTTGTCAAATCTTACGTGCATATTCAATCTACTCTAGAATAAATTGACAAATTTTGTATTTCGTCTCTTAATGGACACAAATGACAACATACTGGTACGCGTGATATGAACATTCACTCGTAGCATCAAAAACGCCACCGTCAGAATCAATGAAGGTGCTAGGATTTAGGATCATGAAATGAACCCCCCCACTTAATACCCCCCTTACGTTTTGTGTTAATCCTTAAATCAATGTTGTTTTCCATTAAATTATACCCAGTGGCCACACAACAGCTCTGTATGTTAGGTGGGCAAAAAGGTGGTCGGGGAGAGGGAGCACACCTGCAGTAGGTAGACTCCAAACGCTTGTGTAACATAAGCGAGTTACCCGGGGGCGGGGGGCCACTGGACCAAAGAAATACTGACAAAAGGGTATATTTTCAAGATTGGGCATGATACGTACGTAATGTGAAAAGAGTACCAAAAACACTGAAATCTGGAAAAAAAGGTGGTATATATAACTTTTTTTCACACTTGAGAACCGGGATTTTGAACTTAAGTTTTATTTGGGTTCGATTTGGGAACTCTGAGTTTGTATCGTGTTTCTGAATTTTTTTAATCATATATTTTTCTCTACTCCCTAGGTGTCGCCACTTAAGCGGAGTCAACTGTCTTACATTTGAATTAACCAATGGGGCTTCTAGGTGGTTAAAACTACAAGTTACAGATAATTACCACAACATTTTTTTCTCGTTACACGTTCGACTAAACAATCTTTTAAAAAGAGACATGAGATTTCCAAGAGAAAGCACCCTCAATTTTTTTCGAACCAAGTTTTTTTGCATATTTGGAATGCTTACCAGTCTTAAAATCACACCTGAAGTGATAAGCTGATACGCCATTCGGGATGTTAATGGTGGATATTTTATAATTTCTTCTGCTTTCTGCATGACAGAAATTCAAAAGCAGGGTTTTTCCTATAGGGACGATTAGGATACCCGGCCAGTTCAAAACAAGGTTGCGGTTTTTCCTCTTTCGTGCTTGTTTGGTCCAATAAACCTTCGAAACGTTCCAACAAACCTATCAGTGCAATTTGAGATGAAATTGTAAATCCCTAAAATCTCCTGGGTCACTTTAAACATATAACTACCACTTTGAACATCGTTCAGTTTCAGTTTATTCACCAAACTTGAAAAATAAGTACTAAATTGGATCGATGGTAGGCTGACCAAAATCAGAGCAGGGCTCGAATAGATTGGCCACCTCTATCACACATTACTTACTAATACGTGGCGCAACCGTGTCAGGACACGTAAAAAGAAACAAGACATGGTCAAGACAAGACATGTGAGGACAAACAATGTTGGCAAAGTCAATTGAGATAAATTACTTAAATACATATACTTAGATAATGTGCTCTGATCTGGTCAAACCCATCACATGTCCGCACGGACCGTTTTGAAAAAATAAGAAAATACCTTAAAATCTGTTGAGTATACTTTATTTTTTGTCCCATTGTAATATGCATATAACTTTTGATATGTGTATCTTAGAAGAAAGAAGTGAATTTATGGAAACTTTATATTTTCAAAAACAACTTTGCAATGATAGTCCCAAAACTCAAAATATAAATTTTTCACCATGTGGTGGTTTTTCCCGATCGCATCACAATTCAAAAGAAGAATGGGAATATACCACATGATAATAATAACAGTCTAATTATCATAAATGATAACTAATTAAAAAGTAAAATGGAGAGTAGAGACACTAATTATACATAAATGAAATGATCCAGTACATGCACAGGCATTCACGTTACAAAATCATGAAGTTTTGCTGAGGGTAATGTCAAATTAGTGAAGCAGACATCCGATTAGAAACCATATTAAAAAAAAAGGTTAATTATTCCTGTATTTATTTTTTGTCTTGTAAGTGTTCATGCAGTTAGCATCAAATCATGTAAGTGTATAACCTGATAATTATAACTTATGGACTCAATTAAAAAGCATATATAATTACAGAGATATGTTACTGAAGTTGTCTGCTTCTTTGATGTACTTAAAACTAACTCAAATACTTACTACTGGTAGTCTAATTACTAGGAAAGGGATAAATTTGTATGTATGGCTTTAATCCTTGTTAGGATCATGATATAAACATTCTAATGCTTTGGGGTCAAATATTGCCATTACTGTTTGAGGGTAGATTTACACTTGCATCGTTTTTGTCAGAGGGTCTTTTTTTTATACCAATCAAATTACTATTTTATAAGGTTCTTTTTGCACTCCATGGCTGCACACTATGACACTTAGTTAAAATTCAATTCCTATTTCTAGCAAAAGCACCCGCCTTTTGAAAATACAATGCAACTGGTGTGGTTTTTATTCATGAGAATCCGTATACATTTGTTTTATTTCCAGCATGTTTATCAATTGTACACTTTTGCTTTGTTTACCATACTATACTTGATGTCTATAGAAAAGCATTGGTAGATTGTTGCACTAGGGCAAACCTTGTTAAAGAGCTGCATTTGAAAAATATGGCCCTCCCTCATAATTTTTTCCAAAATGATGTTTTTGCATGTTGTAAAGCCCTCCCTGAAATGATTTTAAAACCAAATCATCATTCTTATGGTATTTATAGTCTAAAATTTGAAGGGGGGTTGACACCGCACCCCCTGCGTATGGGCCTACGAAAGCACCCCCAAGATTGCGTCTGACCTGTGGTAATCACCCTGTTTGTCAGTTGGGGGAAAAGGTGGCGAGAGAGGGAGCACGTCAGTTGTAGTTCCACTCCAAACAATTCTGTAACACACAATCTATCTTTAGTTCAACAAATTCAATTCTATTTCCTAAATTACGCAAGCCCAATTGTTCTAATGCAATACGGAAATACCAGTGGTCTTGTGTGGTATTGCACCAAAACCCTTGATATTATTCTTTTTGTATTGCATTAACAAACGGGTATAACTAATAATATCCAATACCTGTTTGACCCATGCAAGTGTCTGTTTATTTTTGGAACAATTGTGGCGACACAATTTTACAATTTCACTGATAAGGGTTGTTTTTACAATTAGTTAACCTCGTCGGTCTCATTTGGGGTGAAAAATGAAGTCTCATGATTCTTTTCAATATTGATGTTTTTTTTAAATTGGAAGGCAATTTGAGATGTATAATTCCAAAATTTTGAGGCGTCATACTTCGTGCACAATTTTATGATTGACGCTATGTTACATTTTTCAGAGAGGACAGATTTTGACAGAACACTTCCCTTCATTGTCTACAATTGGGGTGAAAAACAAAAGTGTTTTGATTATTTTCCATTATTAATATTTTTTGTATATCATAATTCAAACAGTATGTTTCCAAAATTTGTAGATGTGAGGTCTTCAGGAACAAATTTTAGGTTATAGCTCAAATTTCATTCTTTTTCGGAAGGACATATTTTGACGGACCATAACTGACTTCTATCTAACATTTGAAGCTATTTATCATGTCATACAGGAAACCTTAATGGGTAGCCACCAATGTTTTAATACTACAAATTGTATAGCCACATAAACAGAGTTTTTAATTTAAAAAAATTCACAATATCCATTTAGTTAAGCTTTATTTGCCTACTACGGAAGACATTTTTTGACGGAATTTCCCACTAAATTTCATATTGACACCACACGTTACCGAATGGTAACATTCTTCCTACGATTTCTGATATTAATTACCTTCTCAAATATTATTCCTGAATGTTGAATGAATGTTTTCCCAAGTTTCTTTATGATAGTGCTGGAATTCTACTCATATATTACCCTTCACATCAAATTAACAGTGATTTTAAGCAAATTTCCATACATGTTCATATTTTGTTACGGGGTCCAAGAAGCCTTTTTAAGTTGGTTTTTCTTTTGGCACTGTGTTTGGGCTTTTTGGTGTCTTAAGTTACATAGTAACATTTATGAAAAGGATAGACATGTTTTTTTATGGTCCACATTGTATGTTCGCCAATAGGTACCTGATTGTAAAACAACCCCTTATAGGTGGGGACCTTGAAGAGCTTTTAATCTCCTTCAAAAAATCAGAAAAAAAAAAATTGCCATATAGGCCTATAAAACTCATTTTTGTTATGTTATAGGGCCACCGCCTCTACAATGCCCCATTTTTCATAGGAAAGAGACTTGTAGACTAAATTAAAAAAAAATATTTGCCCTGCAATAAATTTTGTAAAATTACACCATATGTAGTTAATTGTGGAATATTAGCCAACTCAGTTTCACACTTAGGGTTATTTTTAATATTTTTTTTTGTTTTATTCTGGTTTTGTCAGATAAATGAGAGTCCAAACAGCTGTGTAGCATATTAATATTCGAGGCCAATTAAGAGATACGTAAGAAGGTGACAATCAAGTTTTTTTTTGCACAACTGGAATTAGAAACCACGATTTTTTCTAACTAGAAAATTAAAGTTTAACTAAATCCTGAAAATAAAGTACCAACTACCTAATAATGTGTGTGTAATTTCTAAACATGCGAATCATGAGATGAAAGGCAATGGTCCCAAAATGGTCAAGCTGTACACAAACCCCCTCTGGATTTTACTTTTAGACTGAAATAGCATAAATAAGTGCAACTGCCGGGTTAAAAGCTATAAGGAACAATAGTTGATGCCTATAGCCTGGAGCTAGCCACATTTGTAACACAATCTAAGTACACAAGGTTTGAGTGATTAAATATGTAGACATCCTGACAGGAACCCCTGAAACCACATTTCTTAAGTGCCACAAGTGGTGCCCTTTAAGAGAGTGTGCCAAACAAAGATTTGTCAGGGGTTCACATTTTTTAAATTGAGTCCAATCAGTTAAAAGTAATACCATATTATGATGTGTCAAACCATAAGGATTTCAGAAAAGTATAGTTTGTAATATTACGCCAAGTTTCAGAGTTTTAGAGGCTAAAAAAATCCAAAATCAATAAAAAAGGGTCCAATTTCACTGGTACCGGCGTCAAATTTTAAAATTGCTCCTTTCCGAATTTGAATAAAAATTGTTGCAAATTATTGGTGGACGCGTATAGGAATTAAATAAGGATAGTTTTTTGATTTCTCAAGTGCTTGCTTATGAAAGGTAGGAGGGGGTACAGGATCAAACAATCCCCTTGAATGCACTGGACGTTGACCTTTCTGTGCCCCCACCATCGGAAAATAAGCAGTTAAACACTTAAAACTATTCCTTTTTTTTAACCCTATGGAAACTCCCCAATAATTTGCAACATTTTATCCAAATCGGAAGCAACTTTAAAATTTGACCCCCCTGTACAACTGCATTGACCCTTTTTTATTGATTTTTGCTGTTTTTTTTAACCATACCCTCCTAAACCTTTAGGCGTAAACATAGTACAAACTATACCTTTTCGAATCCTTATGGTTAGACACATAACATGGAGGTGGCTTTCGACATGAGTTGTCTCATTTAAAAATGTTTGACCCCTGTACCCCTTTTTTTTTGGCCCCCTCCTCCTTACGGCACCATTTGCTGGCACTTAAGAATCACGTTTTTCAGGGGTCCCTGTCCGACTGTCTACATATTTAATATCTACAACCTTTTGTACTTGAGAATGTGTTTCAATGTGTGCTAGCTCCAGGGTTACTATTATGTAATAATCAGAGATGCAGTCACTCTTCTAAAAAAAAACAAAAAACCCGAAAACTTGAACCCCAGAGTGTGCACAGCTGGGGGTTCGAAGGGCAGCACACCCCTGAAATTTGCCTTTTGTTTAGTCCATAATCCAGCCTGCCTGCATGGAAGGCACTTGAATCTGTGGACTGGCCTTCGCTCTTCGGGAATATATGGAACGTTTCCAGCCCCCCGCCTCAAATAGCATGATGCAAATCATGATGGCAATGAAGAATTGAATGATAGCAAAAATTTTGTTCTGAAATTATGAAACGTCCCATAGCATGCCATTTCCTCATTTAAACTATTGTGCTATTTAACCCCTTGTCTACCTGAGCAATTTTTTTTGTAACACACCGGAAGGGGACCCCCCCCCCCCCCTTTGAATTTTCTTTATTTGAACATCCAATTCCATAATTGGGTACTACAGTATAGCTTATCGTTTATTCTTATTTCTTTTCCATTGGTATCAAATATGTAAAACCCAATGATGACGTCACTATGACGTCATAAGGTAATAAAGTATGAAAATACGCATTAGGAGAACTTGGATATTTTGACATTTTACTTACTGCTCAGAAATAATATTGTAAACACTTAAATTTTCCATCATGTAGATACATTATGACTCATTATGACATGTTTAGTTGTTGGGAAAGAAGACCTGCTATCAATTGCAATTATAAATATGTTCAGCTTTCAAACATATGTACACAATGAATGGCTACAGGATATTGCTCTTTGCTGAACAGTTTTTAGAATGTTTGTATAATATTCTCTTATTTCACAAAAAAGTAATGTTTTGTAAATTTATTAAATACCATGTAATATTTGTACATAATTTGAACAACATTTTGTTAAATACAATGAGATGGAAAATATTTGAGTCCGTCAATAAAGGGATTAAATAATAATATACTACTTATTTAACTTTTTGTTGTGCCTTGTAATAAGACGCCAATAAGACAGAAAGGCATTCCCTCGCAAGACCGAATTCTTCGAAGATCAAACTAATTATCTCATTGACAATTCCATTCACAAGGATTTAGATTAAAGGCACTATCAGTGATTTTTGCATGTCTGTAAGAAGTACGGGTACTCTAACATACGGTACCCTGCAAATGATAAGCCCAGAAGCAACCTAAAAAGCACAAAAATTGATATTTTAGTTATTACTGTCCATACGGACACTTACAACAACACGTAACTGAATGGAGAGTCATATCTTTGAAGACTGCCGTTTTCTTCCTTTTCTAGCAATTCTTCAATTGGAAAAAGTAACTTATGAGAATTATACAGACTTATCCTTCAATTTTAAGCTATTGCTGTAAATTTCAAATATTTTGACTCTTTCAAGTGAATCACTGATAGTGTCTTTAAGTCGCACTTCTGTATTGATAGTTCAGATATCGGTTTCACATTTAATATTTGTGTTGTACAATTGATAACCATAACTGAGGAACAGAAACTAATCAACGCATCGCCTTCGCCTACACAATCATGTGCATTAACCAAACACAATTAACCATCCCTCGACCCAGTCACCCTAACACTAACATGGCGGCACTGTCTAATTCAATAGGCAATTAGCGCATCTCTTAAATCCACTTTGGCCTAATATATAGCATTATCTGTGAGGATTATAGTTTGGTCTTCTTAAAATTCGGTCTTCTGGTGGGTCACTGACAGAAAATGCAGGGAGGTGATATTAAAAGGAGTGTCCTCCAGGAAGCATCCCTATTGTATACGTGGGACACAGTGGCATAACCAGCGGGGGGCAGGGGGCAGACTTCCCCCCGGACAACTAAAATGGGGGAGGAGAAGCTAAAAAATGGGGACGAGAAGAAGGGGGAAGAAGAGGGAGAAAGAGAAGGAAAAGGGAAGGAGAAGGGAAAAGAGAGAAGAAAAGGGAAGGAGAAGGGAAAAGAGAGAAGTAAAGGGGAAATGGAGATAGTGTGTTGTGTGAGTGGCCAGGTCGAAGTAGAATCCCCTTCATAATTTTGAACCGTCTGGAAAAAAATATGGGTCTACCAGGCGAGCAAAGCGAGCCTGAAAAAAAATGGGGAAACTTGAGTCTTGCCCCCCCTCCACCCCCCCAGGAGGCTCAGGTCTGGTTACGCGCCTGGTGGGACATACCCATTACCTATCAATGCCAGGATTTGCATTGAGTTAATCCGGTCAAATAAGGATCGATCCACCAAATTGTACAATGCATTAAATCATAAACTTGTGTAAATTCATTGAGTAATGCACTCATAACACGCACTAATTTCTGGTAGACGTTTCATATAGAAGTCCCAAGTGTGCATTTATTCTGTCAAGTGCTACTGCACAACAATTTACAGTGCATGACAGAATCAATTGTAATACATCATTTGCATGCTTGGGACTTCTATATGAAATGTTTACCTAATTTCTGTGACAGAAAGAAGTACTTTTGGCCAGTTTTTTCCAGTATTTTTACCATTTGGGCAAAATTGGACTATGATAAAACTACATGTCATCAATGCAGAAACATTCTACTTTAATTTGTGCTACGTCATATTTTCTGTGTTTGTCTGCAATAACGATCCATATAAATAACAATCCGTAATAACGATCCATTTTCCATAAAACAGAAAACTTTGGTCTTTACATATAAGGCAGGACTTCAGTGCCTTTAATCACAATTTTTGTGAGTGTTTTGAGCACATTAATTATGAAAGCCTTATTTTAAAGTTTTAGTATTTTTGGAAATTAATCAATTTTACAAATGAGAAGCCTAGACTATGATTGATCACAGATCACGAACCTCCCCTTACATCAGTTTGTGTGCATTAGCAAACTTTTATAGTCATCATATGTGATGTGCACCTGTCATCAGAAACTGTAGAAATCTATCTTAAACCCTTCTTCCCAAAGTTAATGTTTTGACCAAAAATGGCCCCTTAATAGATTACTGACAACTAATAATTATCTGCAAATACCCCATAGGCACTTGTCATAGATGATGCATGTACACAAGGATGTGATCAGATCAGATTTATTTATAAAAGAAAAATATTATAGAATTTCAAAATTTGGGCCAATTAATTCTATTTCAAAATCTCTGAGTCAGTTTAATAGGTAATCAAAGATGGATTCAAACACCACAATGGTACCCTTTAATTCTGCATTATTAATTAAATTTGAAGATGCGGTGCAATAAGGCTAATTAACTGCAAAAAATACCATTTTTCGGAAATTACCATCAAACATATTGCCAAGTTTGGTCAATAGCTCTTGACATTCAGGCGACTGTCAGCCTGAAGAAACCATTGCCAGACTCAAGCTGAGATAAAAATGAGTTTTCTAATTACATGGCAGCCACAAAGGTGTCTCACAGACAGATCACCACTTTACACCTCTGCACACATAACAACATGTAATTGTGTATTTGAGTAATTGTGCAAACAGTTATTGAACAAAATTAGGTGGTGACAAGTATGCTTAAAGAGCGGGACACTGGCACATTTGAAAAATAGTGCGCCCTCAAGATTTTTCCACAAATCGATATTTTGCATGGTTGTAAAAGCTTTATATACAAAAGCCCTCACCGAACTGCTTAAGACAGATCAGCTTCCTATGGGTAAACGGAAAAAGAATTTGTAATAGAAGTCGCCGGCCGACGCGGAATTCAGCAGACGACGAAAATGGCGTTTAACACAAGAACACGCACGCGTATGCATGTTTCCCAACGCTATGCACACTGTTTGGACAGGTCTAGAAACCTTTGTGTTTAATATCAGGAGTACGATCAAATATTTCATGTTATATAACATTGGTGATTAAGTATGGAAACTTAAAGGTCGCCTATGAAATTACCGGGATATCTTATCCTAATATCAATGTCCCTATCTGTTTTGGGGTATGTATTTTTATGTGTAAAATATTTCTCTGTTCTTCCATGGCCTTAGGGACAATCCCATTTGAGAGGCAAATTGAAGAAAGTTTATATTTTGTGAAAATGTGCCAGGCCGCTTTAAACAAAATTATGGATGGGTAGGACCATGGCTGCGAGTTTAGTTCATGGTCTGATCACTAATAGCAATCCTTCCCAGAAACTGATTTACCGGAAGTGGTCAATTTGGGTGTCGTAGCTACTATTTTTCTCAGTACCAGGTGAAATCTTAGGACTAATTGGGTGTTTTGGTTTGAGAGTTATGAGCAAAAATGTGCCTCCTTTCATTGACCATATGAATTTTCAGAGTACTCTATGGGGCTACAAAATGACGTTTTTATTGTTTTCTCCCACATCAAAACAGATTGAAGATTTTTCACATTAGGTCCCCAAAAAAGGCACACAAGGATTGAAATTATTAATCTTTTTCTGGAGATGGCCAGCGCACACAAAGTGTTGCAAAAAACAAAACAAAACCCATGTGCATTTGGCCGGAATCGAAAACGGCAAACCTGCATATTACTAGTGACGGCAATCTTACCAATTAAGCTAATACAAGCCAGGGTCGGCAGAGGAGGATAGTATTATTATAGGTTCGCGTCCGAAAGGTGTCCCATCGTCTTTCCTAGCGGATAGCATCAGAACGGTATATTTGTTTTGCCAATTTTAAACTACTAGTTCTCAAGGCAGACAAGGATGAATATTTATTAATCTTTTTCTGGAGATGGCCAGCGCAAACAAGTGTTGAGCTAAAAATGCAATTTTGTAAGCCCATAGAGTACTCTGTAAAATTTAATATGGTCGACCAAAATGGGTCATTTTTAGCTCTAACATCCAAACCAATCATCCTTATTAGCCCTAAGATTTCACAGGGTAAATGAGAAAAATAGTAACTTCTTCTGATACTAAAAATTTTGACCACTTCCGGTAAAGCATGGGGTTCTGGAGAACAAGGCTATAGCAATCGGGTATGGCCTTTTAAGGCTTTATCTCATTATTTGGATTTTGATGGAACACCAGGAATTTCAGTTTGCCCTCTTCAGGAAAAAGTGGTATGATTTTGAGGTACAACAATGATTTTGAAGTACAACACAAACAAGATGGCGAAGAAACAGGAAGTTTCTGTAACCTATCTGACACAGTTTTTTTCGAGAATCTTTGGAATTGGAAACCTACGGATATAAAACAGCTTTATTTTTGAAGGGTTTCCGAATTATTAAGTTTTTGTCTGACAATAACGTCCATATAATAACATCCGTAATAACCATCCATTTTCCATCACCCAAACTTTTGGTCTTTACATTAGGCAGGACTTCAATGATCTTAATCACTTTTTTGTTAGTGTTTGAGCACTTAATTATGAAAGCCTTATTTTAAAGTTAGTATTGTTTGGCACTTAATCAATTTTACAAATGAAACCTAGACTAATGAATTGATCACCTATCACGAACCTCCCCTTACATCAGTTTGTGTGCATAGCAAACTTTTATAGTCCTCATATGTGATAGTGCACCCTGTCATCAGAACCTGGACGAAACTATCTTAAACCCTTCTTCCTTAAAGTTAATTGTTTTGGACCAAAAATGGGCCCCTTAATAGATTACTGACAACTACTATCTGCAAATACCCCATAGGCACTTGTCATAGATGATGCATGACACAGGCAATATGATCAATCAGATTTATTTATGAAAAGAAAAATATTATAGAATTTCCAAATTTGGGCCCTTCTATTTCAAAATCTCTGAGTCATGTAATAGTAAATCAAAGATGGATCAAACAACCACATGTACCCTTTTAATTCCTGCATTATAATTGATTCGATGCTGCGAGTGCAATAAGGGCATAATTAACTGCAAAAGCTTTAACCATTGTTTTTCCGGAAATTAACCATTAAACATATTGCAATTCTTTGGTCAAATAGCTCTGAAATTCAGGGCGACTGTCACCTGAATAACCATTATTTAAGAAGCCACTTATCAAACTGAGATAAATTGAGTTATTCTAATACATGGCAGCACACATTTTCTCACATGACACTCACACTTACGACCTCTTGCATTCACATAACAACAGTACTTGTGTATTTGATTAAGATACAATTGGCAAAATTTCTTGAACAATTAGGATCACCAGTTCTTAAACAAAATTAGTGATGGGTGAGAGGCCTGCGAGTTTAAGGTTCATGGTCTGATCACTATAGCCTCACTTCCCGACACTGGATTTACCGGAATGGTCAAAATTTTGGTGTCTGTAGCTACTATGTGTCCTTGATTTACCATTGAAATCTAGGATAATTGGGTTTTTGTTTGATTTAGTTCTGAGCAAAAAGGTGCCCATTTCCATTGACCAATAGAATTTTAACAGAGTACTCTATGGGATCCAAATCACATTCTTAGCCCCACATCAAAACAGATTGAAATATTTGAGATTTTAACGACTTAGTTCTCCAGGCAAGACGGATGAATATTTATTCATCTTTTCCTTTTTCTGGAGATGGAGATGGCCAGCGCACACAAAGTTTGCAAAAACAAAACAAAACCCATGTGTGCTTGGCCGGACTCGAACCGGCCAAACCTCTTTAGACTAGTGATGGCACTCTTACCAATTCAGCTAACAAGAACAAGCCAGGTTGGTAGATTAGCGATAGATATTATCTATAGGGTTCGGTCCGAAGGTGTCCATCGCTTTCCTAGCATTTTTTTTATTTTTGGTTATAATTTTGTTTTTGCAATTTTACTACTTAGTTCTCTCAGGCAGAGCTAGGATGATATTTATTGATCTTTTCCTGGAGATGGCCATCGCAAACAAGTGGTTGATCTAAAATGCATTTGTAAGCCCATAGAGTCCTCGTAAAATAATATTGGTCGACAGCAAGGGGCACATTTTCGCTCATACATCCAAACCACTCAGCCTCTTAGCCCTTATTTTCACGGGTAAATGAGAAAAATAGTAACTTTCTCTGATACCACCATTTTGTACCACTCAGGTAAAGCATTGGGTTCTGGAGACAAGGCCATAAGCCTTGGGTAATGGCCCCCCCTTTTAGGCTTTATTCGCGTCATTATTTGGATTTTGAATGGAACACCAGGAATTTCAGTTTGCCCTCTTCAGAGGATAAAAGTGGTAAAAATATTTGAGTACAACATGATTTTGAGAAAGTACACACAAACAAGTGGATAAGAACAGAAGTTTCTGTAACCTCTCTGACACAGTTTTTTCGACACTTAAATGAAATTTGGAACCTAAACTGAATAAACACATGCTTTATGATTGGTGCAGGGTTTTCCGAATTCAATAATTGTGTCAAAAAAAGTGTCAGAGGGTCAGGGTACAGAAACTACTGAAGAAACGCGGTCAGCGCTAATGCATTGGCTTACTTCCATTGGGTATTTTCAAACCGCACCTTCTTAGCCTTGTTTGCCGTGGTTGGAGCAGTGGTTTTGTGCTTGAAGTGGATGAAGACTTGACTTGCTGGTTCGGACAGAGACAAAACAATATTTATTAGACTTTCAGTGTATTGTGTGTAATTGTAATATATGGACCTGTACACTTTTTACTTAGGCAATTAACTTCATCTTTTATGAATGGCCCCATCATTTTTTTTTTCCATCTAACTATTCTATAAAATACTGAATCCTGTGCCATAGCACATACAGCACGCTTACCCCTTTGGGGGGTCCCTGGCCAGTTCTGTATAGTCTATATAATCGTGGCGTTATAGGGCCTCCAAATGTTTTAGCGGTAATTTGGGAAGCCATCTAAAACCCAACAAGGACCATAGGCCTCATGCTAATTCTTATGTGCCCAGGAAAATGAAAATTTTATAAATAACCTTTTTGAAGACAGTATATTACAGATAGTAATTTTGACTCTATTCGCCGTTAGTTCTCAAACAATTAAGAACTGGCATTGGCTACAAGTCATAAAAAAAATGCATTAACAAAACAATTTCTCACTATGTTTATTGCTAAGTTATGGGCAATCTGAATTAATGTCAACCAAAATTCACAATTGGGGGCAAAAAAATTTAAATATCCAAATTAACTTGATTTAGGTTCATATAAAGTTGATTACTATGTATTTTAATGAACAAATAGTGAATTCACAAATTAGTATTACAGAAAAGATTAAAAACTAACATGTTGTCGATGTACATTTCCCAAAAGTGCCACTTTCAACTACCTTGCACTATTCTTGAGAGTTTTTGTAACCTGACCCATCTGACAACACTTTTTTCTGACACACTTATGAATTTGGAAACTTAACGGAATAATCCTGTGCTTTATTCCGTGCAAGTGCATCAAGAAAGTGTTAGATGGGTCAGGTTACTGGAAACTCTCCTATTTCCTTGTTATTTAACCAAATCCATTTACATATTTTTTTGAAAGTTGATAGTAACTTCTTTGATTTGAAACTTTTCAGAATCTGTGTTCGTTATTAAAATGTTTGTCGCTATGGATCTCCAAAATCGAAATATTTTCACGGCGTTATCTGTAAAGTATACATCCCAATGGTAACGCATTGGGGAAGATTCATTAGCATAACAAGTGAGGGGGGGCCAGAGAGTTTTGGGTCTGGGTAAACAAGGAAAGAAAATCAAGCTAAATCAGCAGTTTTTTATCCTACTCACATAGAATTTCGCACCTCCAACCAGAAAATTGTCTAACCGGGAATCTTCCCTCCGACAAGAGACGATGTTACTGACGCCCCTGGAATCTAAACAGTTGCGATCTTTTTCTTTGCTGGTTTTTCTAAGCTTGGTCCTGTCTTTAAACAAAACATGCGGTTTCCATCACAGATCCATCCGTTCCTAGCAGATTGTGACTGAAATGCAATGAAACTAAACAAAATACACTTTTTGTGAATATGTCCGCACAAGAGTGTTTTTGACAGCAATCTTGAATTTAAAATTTTCAGGTCTTATGCTTTTATCAGAGAACTTCACCCATGTTTTTTCAAAATCAAGGACCGGAATAATTAGAAGTTCTGGGACAAAAAGATCAAATTCTTTAAAATGTACTACCTCTACTAACCAAGTGCCCATCTACAACCTACCTGTTTAGACCATTGCTCTGTTGCAGCTCTAGAGGTTTAAGTTTATAAAAGCTGGGCCTGAAAACGTTCCCTAACCTACTGTACTACTCCCGATTTCCACCACTGAAGCTGCACTGACAGAGGTGGTTGCTGGGTCTGGGGTACTTGGGGCTGAGGTGATGGGAAGGTTGGTGTTTAAATAAAAAGTGGTTGCCGGTGTTTGGTTGGTGTATTTTTGGTGTGTTGGGTGTTGTTGGGTGGACATTGCCTGTTGCTTAATAATCTGGGTAATACTCGCGATTCGCTTCTGAAAAATGAGAAAATGCATGGATGGGTAAGAACACTGTTATTGCAGTTCTATACAGTTCAAAGGAAAAAGTTGTTTAAGAAGAAGGCAAAACAAATTGTTTCGAGTTGGTAGCCTATAAACCTAAATGCAAAAATGCGTTTTTTTTGTTTATCAATTTATAAACCTGTTTTTTTATGGAAAAACCTTGGTAATCAATTCAAAAGCTAAGTTTTGATAAACCTAGATTATTAGATTCTCGATTTGAGAAATCTGGTTTTAAAAACCTTATCAATTTGAAGAGTCCATTTTCGAAGAACCAAGATTTTAGACCGATACAAGCGCCTGTTTTCTGTGAAAAAGGAAGTATATATCACAAAAACCCAGGGTTTGGTCTCTTTTGTGTCTTATACCTGCTACGACACAATCAATTCATAGGGCATCAGAACCGGGACCTACTGGCATACGTGTACTTCCCAATAGATGCGTGGGTGGCCCTTGGAAAGACATATGTCTAATGTTTTGCACATGGGAGGTTTTGAGAGTGGGGTTCACTTTTTATTTGGGAGGTTTTGAGAGTGGGGTTTTACTTTTTTATTTGGGAGGTTGTGAGAGTGGGTTCACTTTTATTGGGAGGTTTTGAGAGTGGGTTCACTTTTTTATTTGGGAGGGCTTTGAGATGGGGGTTCCTTTTTATTTGGGAGGTTTTGAGAAGTGGGTTCAACTTTTTATTGGGAAGTTTTTGAAGGGGGGTTCATTTTTTGATTTGGAGGTTTGAGAGTGGGGTTTCACTTTTTATTTGGGAGGTTTTTTGAGCGTGGGTACTGTTTTTGGGAGTTTTTGAGAAGTGGGGTTTCACTTTTTAATTTGTGAGGTTTTTGGGAGTGGGTTTCCATTTTTATTTGGTAGTTGAGAGTGGGGTTCACTTTTTAAATTTGGGAGGTTTTTTGAGAGTGGGGTTCAATTTTTTTTGGGAGGTTTGGAGAGTGGGGTTCACTCTTTTTTTGGGATTTTTTGAAGGGGGGTTCACGTTTATTTGGGAGGTTTTGAGAGTGGGGTTCACTTTTAGTTGGGAGGTTTTGAGAGTGGGGTTCACTTTTTATTTGGGAGGTTTTGTAGAGTGGGGTTCACTTTTTTTGGGAGCTTTTTTTGATTTCATAGTCCAATTGCAATGTCTTTGGAGTTTCTTTCTCGCCCAGTGATGATTTTGTAGTGCATTCTTGAAGGATAAAAGAGTTTGCAACGACCGTAGGCAGGATATTATTTTGGGGGGCCGAAACTGGACCTTTTTTTGGTAAAAGTGGACCTACCCCCATACAATGGTCCTTTTGTGACTTTTGAAACATTTAATCACCAAAAGTGGACTTTTTGGTCAATTTCCTAAGTTTGGACCTTTTTTTATCAAAAATTATCAAAAAGTGAACCCTTGAATTGTCCATTAGGTAGGTTCTTATTTAATTCTTTAAAATAAAATACTTCTTTTAAACTACAATCCTAGAAACACTCACAAGAGCAACATAGATCCGGATAAGAGAAGATTTCAGTTCAGTACTTCCCACAATCATTGCTTCCAATGGAGGTTTTTGTACGGTACTGATGTGAATCGTTTTGTGTTTTTTTAGTGATAAACATAGCTAATTTGACAGTACTGATCACAAACTTTCCATTTAAAAGTGTTTCATCTCTACGATTCACATGACAACCTTACAAAAACTGCCATGGGAGCAATGGCATGTGGAAGCACGGGTATCTTTCTCTGATCCGATATGAAACTTTAGAGTTTTCTAGTTGCACTGTACGGCGTGAAACATGGGCATTAGGCAAAGCAGACAGAAAAGCTATCTATCATCTATTGAGATGTGGTACTGGAGGAAGCTGCTTGGAATTGGATATCCCATGGAGAGTCACATCACTAATGGATTTGTCCAAAAATTTAACGCATTGGGAAATGGCATCATTCAACACCAAGAGTGATAACTCAAGCTACATATTGGGGCAATTCTATGGACAAAATACTTAACCACAGATATCAGAGAGCACATAATTTGTCAAATAAAAAAGTGGCCCAAAATTGCCATCCAAAGGTTGGCCAAATTCTTGAATGCAAATATCAAGGAGCACAAAAATTGTCATAAAAATGGCCGAAACTGCCATCAAAAAATCACCCTCTGTGTATGGTTAATTGCCACACATGAAATTGAGAGTAAAACCAATATTCTATTTGATAATGGTCACAAACAGAGGCAGCAGGCCAATGTTCCACTCTACACTACATGACCCACCAACATCAGGTCCCACACTGCTGCTTTGAAAATACATTCGGTTATGTGTGTGATGTTTTTTCAAACACAAAAACACATACCTACCTGCCAACAGTGAGAACCCAAAAATAAGAATGATGTGTGCGGCAAACACCTCATCAAGAAAGCCCTTATGGGTGGGGTCCTTTTCTGATCCACTGCAGGGCCTTAAGTGGAGTACACAGGGGCATAAGTCTCATGAAGTCCCTGGGTTTTAGTGTTTTGTCAAGCCTGCAGAAGAGCTTTTAAGGAGCCCCAAAAATATTTCGACTTTTCTGGCAATTATTTCACGCTTTGTTTGAAATTCAGAAATCAGATATCCCTATTTTTGCAATTTTGAAAGTCAAAATGGGAGGATTGTCTATAACACCGGGAGCGAATGCAGGTCTGATTTAATGACCAAAATCCTCCCCCCAGAACTCCAAATCAAGAAATTCTTCCAAAGTGGATGACTTTGCACTAGCTTATGCACACATACTATACTTAGGTCCAACAGTTCTGATAAAAATCAACTTATTTTAGGTAAGTCGGGTGAAAAGTCTGAAATGACATCCCCTCTATTTTTGCAGCAAAAGTTATGTATTGGATATTGCCCATCTAACAAATGATTGTTTTGTTATAAAATTGTCCCACTAAAAAATAACAAATGTCCATTACATTTTGCACTGTATACCTATGATTTTTTGGATCGAAAGCCCACAAACACCAACAACAAATCAAGGCCTCCTTCGAAAGTTGGCAAAATACTTGAACACAAATATCAGAGAGCACAGAATTTGTCATAAAAATGGCCCAATTGGCATCCAAAAGGTTGCGCGGCCAAAATACTTGAATGCAAATAATCACCACCACAAAAATTGTCATAAAATATTGGCCCAATTGCAATCCAAAGGTGGCCACATACTTGAATGCAATATCAGTCAACAAAATTGTCATAAAATATGGCCACAATTTGCCAACCAAAATTTGGCCGAAATACTTGAGCATAAAATTGTCATAAAATGACCCAAATTGCCAAAAAAGTTGGCACAAGAACAACAAATCTCATTGATCACATACTCTGTTCCTAAAGTGGCCCAAATTGCCAGCCAAAAGTTTGTCAAATCCGTGAATGGCAATATCAGTCCAACACAAAAATTTTCCTCGCCTTCTTCGCGCCTACTTTAAGACAAAGCAGCATACCCAGATTGGGCAATTGTATGAATACAGGAGTAATTTCCAAAAAGTTGTGCAAGCAGATACTTTGGGAGAATTGCAGATATCTCCCTCCCACCCCCCCCCCCTGCCCCACACCCCACCCCCTTCCCAACACCCCGCACCCCCGACCCCCTCCCCAACCCCTGCAACACCCGACCCCCTCCCAATCCCCAACCCCCCCCAACACCCCAACCCCTCCCCCAACCCCCGCAAACAACAAACCCTACCTACCCCAAACACCCTGCACCACCCCGCAACAAACACCCTACCCCACCCCCCTGCAAGACACGCCCCCCCCGCCTCCCCAACACCCTCCAACCACCCACACACCCTCCAACACCCTGCGCAACCCCCCCCCCCCCCCTCCCACGACCCTATCAACGCCACCGCCCCCCCGAGCCCTCCAGCGCGCACCCCGCCACCTCCTCGAACCGCCCCACCCCCTCCCCACCCCCCCATATCACCCCCCCCACCCTCCCCCAACACCCCCCAGACCCCCTCCCCCCCCCACCCCTCCCATAGTCCCAACCCGCCCTCACACCCCCCCACCACCGACCTCCCCCCCCTTGTTGCACCCCCTCCACACCCCCCCCCTCTCCCTCTGTCCCCCCCCTCCATCCTCTCCCCCCTCCCCAACACCCTTTCCTCACCGCCCCCCCTCCCCTACACCCCTTCCCCAACCACGGAAAACGGGGTACACCTATAAGTGGAATTAGAAGGATGAGAGAGGTAAGAGAAAGGAGAATGAGAAAAGTAGAGGGGGAAAAGTTGGGCTTTGGAGGGGGAAATGGAGGAGGGGAGGCAGGACGAAGAACCAGGCCTCTCCCGTCACCACCAACCCCCTCTAGCCACGCCCCGGCCCCTCCAACACTCCACCCCTCCCCTCCTTCTTTTTTTTATTTCCCCACCCCCTCCCTACACCCGGGGCCCGTCCGCAACACCTCTGCTCAACCCCCCCCCCCTCCTGCCCCACCCGCCCACCACCCCCTCCCCCCAAAACACCAGTCTCACCACTCCACCCACCAGTCCCCCCCACCAGGCTTCCACTGCCCACCCCCCCCCCTCCTCCCCACCAACCCCCCACCCTCTCCCCAATCAACGCGGCATTCCCCCTCCCCCTCTCGCCTTGCATCCACCCCTCCACCCTCCCCATCTCCACCCGTTCCCAAGCCGCGGTACCCTCGAGAGGGCCTCCTCCCGCAACCACCCCCTCCCTCTACAAGGCACCGCCCGCCTCACCCTCCCCCCTGGCCTCCCCCGTCCTTCCCCCAGCACACCCTCCCACCCCCCCCGCGCCGCTCCTCCACGCCCCTCACACCCCCCCCCCCCCCGGACCTCTCACCCCCCCACCCTGCCCCCCTCGTCCCAACACCTCCCCCGCTCCCAACACCACCATCACCGAAAACCCCACCCCCCCGGTTCCCCCTCCCCTCCACACCCCCCCTTTCCCACGACCCCTCAACCTCGCCCCCCCCCCAATTAAAACCCCACCCCCCCACCCTGCTCCTCCCCCCCACCCTTCGGCAAGCCCCCCCCCCTCCCCACACCCGCTGGACCCTTTCAACCCCCCCCCCCCTTCTGCAAACCCCCTCCCTACTCCCCTACTCCCCTGGCCGCCCACCCGACACACCCCTTCTGCCCCCACCACCCACCCCTCCCCACTCCCGCCGCCCCCCGCGTCCCCCCTCCCCACCCCCTTCACCACCCCCCTCCCTCACCCAATAACGACCCCGCACTACCACCACACTCCCCACACGCGCTCAGTTTTCCCTGCCCCAAACCTCACCACCCCACCACCGCTCCTTAACCCCCACTGATCGCACCTCCCGCCCCCACACCCCACCGTGAGAGCCACCCCCAAAACCTCCCCACCCCTCCCGCAACACCCCCAACACACACCACACGCAGCCAGCCAGCGCTCCTACAGTCCCCCGACCCTCCGTCCATTCGCACCACCAGCCCTTCAACACTCTCAATACCCCGCACACCCCACCCTTCCCCACAGCCCTGCAACACCACACCCCTGCCCAAAACCTCTCCTTCCCCACCCCACGCCCTCTCAACACCCCACCTGCTCCATGTTACAACAGAAATGTACTGTTTCAGCAATAGAGCATTATGCTAGATCAATTGCATCACAAAGCCCTCTTTAATTGCCCACCTTTCACTTTGGGCCTAACTATATTCACAAAGTAGATGAGGATTTCACACAAAGATGGTATTGCAAGACTAGTCTTTCATGTAGCAAAGGACGTTTGCCGATCAGATGTACCGTTGCAGAGATACGAGCCTTATGCATAATTTAATTAGCCATTTGCATACCCATTCGCAAATATCACATACTGTCAAATGGCACAAAGATGCGCACCATACAGGCTTTCATGCAGTGAAGGAATTTTGTGTAATCCGATGTACCGTTTTAAAAATATGCTAATGACCCAATTGTATGCATATTAATTAGCTCATTTGCATCCTAATTACCCCAATAATGCCCAAAATCTAAGCAGGGTTCGAGATTCTTCACCCGCTTCTTACCAAGTTACATCTTATATGCCTTATTACGGAACTCTAGATAAACTTGTACACAACTTTTTTTTCTCAATAATGCAAATTAGAGACACTAATTAGCCTATTTTAATGCCCAAAGAATGCCACTTGAAGACCCAATTAATGATTCACCCAAAAGATGCCGGGCTTATTAATTCTTTCATGCAGCGAAGGAATTTTGCCTATGTGATGTACGGTTTCAGAGATACAGTAAATATGCATGTTTAATTAGCTCATTTGCATACCTAAGCCGCATGTATCACACACTTTCACATTGCAAAAAAGATGCGCACCATGATATGCTTTCATGCGGTGAAGGAATTTTCTGTATCCGATGTACCGTTTTTTGCATATTAATTAGCTCATTTGCATACTTAATTTGCCCGAAATACGCCCGAAATCTAATCAGTTCGAGAACTCTCCAGCCCGCTCCCTTCCACCAAGTTACATCATCATAAGCCTTACGGAACTCCAGAAAACTTGTACATAAGCCTTACGGGAAAACTTTCGTAAATTATGCAAATTAGATACTTAATTAGCATATTTTACGCCCAAAATCTAATCAGGTCGAGAACTCATGGACCCGCTTCTTTCCACCAAGTTACATCATCGTAGCCCTTACGGAACTCCAGATAATTTGTACACAAGCAGTGAACACGGACGGCGGGCAGACAGCATGACAGACAGACAGATGGACAGACAGACAGAAAAGTGATTACTAAGTCTCTGCCGAACAAAGTTCAGACGAGACAAAAACGGCCCAAATTGCCATCCAAAGGTTGCCCGAAATACTTGTATACAAATATAAGTGAGCATAGAAATTGTCATAAAAATTACCCAAATTGCCAACAAAAAGGTTGACCAAGAACACAAATATCAGTGAGCATAAAATTTGTCATTAAAAATGGTCCAAATTGCCATCCAAATAATCCTTTACATGCTGTGTATGGCTATATGACACACATAAAATTGAGAAAAAAACAAAAACTTATGTGATCGTTGTAAAACAGGAAATTGAAATGTAATAACCAATACAGTGATACAGTATTTCTAATTGGCTCATTGCATAATATAGGTTTTCCCGTTCGATTTCGCACAATGTTCATCTGAATTCAACAATTGTTTAGTTCAAATTCGTCCCAAAAATGAAACTGTACATTTGCCAACTCGATTTCGTCTTTGGACATTCCAAATAGTCGATGGTCAAACGACTTCAAGCTATGGTCATTCAGTTTCGTCCCGTGTTATGAATTTAGTCAGACCTTCAAAACGGCGGTATAATGGGAAGTTTGATTACGTCTTTGGTCACTGGGTTTTAACAATTGGTCTTTCCAATTCGTCAGGTGTTTCGGGGTGAATTTGCTTGTCTTACTCTTCATACTTTCTGTTCGTGTTTAAGCCAAATATTGACTGCTTCCAATTATATATATTTCTAAATTATAGTTGTGAACAGTAAAAGTTGTTTTATCATTTTGACATGACTACATTTGAACATAAATATAAGCCTATATATAAGATCCAAATTTAAATATGGAATTGATTTGTCCCTACCACAAACGTTCGAATTTAATTTAAAATCCATGTAATTTAGAGTAGGCCTACACCCTCTCCTGAGTATGTGATACATCACTAACAAAATTGCCGTCATAACGTCACTTCCTATTTCAAATGTTAGGCCTTAAACGCATGCATGATACCAACCCAATGCAGGCCTATACGACAAATTCGAATGATATTTTTATGAATCCGGATGACCAATGACGAAATCGGTTGGCCATGTACAACAAAATGGTATGACCCGATGAATTTGAATTGAAACCAACGAACCGGTGCGACCATTGACGAGTTAGAGTGCACCAGGTTTGAAATTGTTTGACCAAAGACGAAATCGAATTGGCAAATGTACAGTTTCGATTTTTGGGGACGAATTTGAACTAAACAATTGTTGAAATCAGATGAACATTGTGCGAAATCGAACGGGAAAACCTATATAAGATCCAAGTAACAAATCAAATTAGATCTACCTCTAACTAAGGAAGCTTATTTCCATTGGGGTCCATTGACTGGGACAGAATTAGGACAGCCAGGGGTAGCTACAGTGGGATTAATAATAACTTGGACAGGAGATACGCACACCTCATGTAATCGCAACAAGCTCCGCGGAGGTTCGGCGCATTCGTCGCAAAACGAGGTGCAATGTTCCTTCTGGCTCACACAGCCCACGCTCGCATGTGTTCGATTCTGTCCAACAAATTAGACTGTAGGGCTAATCAACCAACTCTTTTCGAAACTGTATGTGATATGTACAGGTATGGTCTATGTGTATGGGATAAAGGACTTAAAGCGACTTGAGGACATTTCCAGAGAGAGAAGCGCCCTCAATTTTTTTTCCAACCCAGGTTTTTTGCATATTTGGAATGCTTACCAATTATATAGAGCACACCTGACCCTGTCTTATGCAATAAGACGATGATTTAGTATTTTTTGTCGCATACGACATAAAATCAAAGCATGGTTTCTATAGGGATAATTACGATAGCAGGCAAATTCAAAACATGGTTTGCAGTTTTCTTTTGTACTTGTTTGTCCAATAAAAATCCTTTGAAACATTCCTGGTAGGTGGTCTACAACCGATCAAGTGCAATTTGATCAAAACTTGTATTCTCAAAAAATCTACTCCTATCACTAAATGTGTATAAATGTTCCCTAACCTTGTTGTTGCTGCTGTTATTCCATCCCTGCCTCGACTGCAAATTAGTCCTTGGTTGGGCCTTTCCAAGAGATTTCTGCTGGGCTGACGACTGTGGTCTGCCCTGCACCCGTTGTTGCCAACGTTGGCGCTGCAACCTGTCCACTTCTTGCTGCAATGCCTGGCATACACCTTGCATGTTCTCGTTTTGGCATGACTCAAGTTCAGCTCGCAATCTTAAGGAAAACAGTTTGTAAATATCAAAGGACTTTTAAAGACTATCAGTGATTTGAAAAATATTTCAAATTTGCAGGAATAGCTTAAAAGTGAAGGATAAGTCTGTATAATTTTCGTAAGTTACTTTTTCCAACTGAAGAATTGACAGAAAAGGAAGAAACCGGCAGTGTTCCAAGATACGATTCTCCATTCAATTGCATGCTGTAGTAAGTGCCCGTACGGACAGTAACGACTAAAATTTCTGATTTTGTCCTTATTAGGCTGCTTCTGGGCTTATCATTTGCAGGGTATGTTAGGATACCTGTACTTGTTATATACATGCAGAAATCTGATTTTTGATGATTTTTCGATTTTCTGATTTAGCAAATCACAGTGCCTTTAAATATATTGAGAAGGATGAAATAAGAGTACAAAGGCTTTAATGAATCTTTGAGATGTCAAAAGAAGCTGACCATTTAGAATGGTGTCATAGAGTGGTTGTGAGTGCATTTTTGATTTAGAGAATAAAAGATGTGCACCGGCATCCATCACTCAAAATATTGGATGCCCATCCATTATGACACCATCTAAGATGGCCAAAACAAAAAATCTCATCTTTTATTCTCATTCTTATTTAGAATTGTGTATTTTTTTGCTTTTTATCGACATAATTTGTCAAAAATGTTCTTAAATTATTCTTTTTTATTCATTTAAATAATTACACCCCTCTTGAAAACAAATGTTTCAACCCAAGGAATTAAAGTCATCGTGCGGTGATCGTCATGCTGCGTAAATTGCATTTGCGTACCAACGCGACATGCAAGATGCAGTACAAATGTGACGTTTGCACGTGTCAGGCTACACCGCGTAATTGCATTTGCATACCAACGCGACATGCAAGATGCAGTACAAATGTGCCGTTTGCACGTGTCAGGCTACACCGCGTAATTGCTGCATGCACTATCCATCTATTGCCCAGTAATGGATAGGCGGAGCTTTGACCTAAACCAATCAAATTTCTTGTTAACGTGATAAACCACACCCACTGAATAAGAATGCCCATTTAAAGTGGGATAACCCGATTTCATTGTATAAAATTTTTCCTCTTGATTAAATGACCTTGACCCATAACCATCTGTGAAGTTTCACGCCGATATTGTGAGTTGGCGCAGCGTATCTTCCCTCGCCTTTCACCAATGAGGTCCTGGGTTCGATTCCCAGTAGGGGCTCGTTCTCTGTGGCTTTATGTGAATTTGGTTTCTCGATCCATACTCGTTCCCGCAGGTTTTCTCCGGGTACTCCGGTTTCCTCCTGCTTCTAAAATCGAGCTTCTTGACATATATCTGTTCTGGTATTATGGTTTCTCTGATGTGCTGAGCGCCTTTCATGGCTGCCGCACAGCGCCTTGAGCACGTTTACGTGGATATGTCGCGCGTTAAAAATACACATTATTATTATTATTATTATTATTATTATATTAATCCATTTTGATGTAAGCCCATAGAATACTGTGGAAGACAAATATTGGTCGACCAATATGAGGCACATTTTTTACTCATAACATTCAAACCAAACAACTTTCAGCACTAAGATTTCACAGGGTAAATGAGAAAAACTAGTAGCTTTCATCCAGCATCAAATTTTGACCACGTCCGGGAAATCGGGAGGGGTGTCTTGAGGACGAGGCTATTGATGATCTTTAAATTAATAAAGAGTAGCAGGCGCGGATCTAGGGAGGGGCGCGCCTCCTGGTAATTCTG